>JBAKBP010000266.1:263873-332962 GCA_037953745.1 Lithodes maja | reverse complement strand
TGTTTATATTCATAAAAAGTTATAATATACTTTGTTTTCTTTTGTGCATAGTATATTGGTAGGAAGTTACTTTGAGAAAGATACGTCAAGAGAGACGTGGTTCGAGATATCAGTAATTGAATATAAAAGAAATGGGTGATTGTCAAACCACGGGTGTTAACAGACGCAGAGGGACAAATGAAGAAAGGCCAACAACGTTTGCATCATAAATCAGACAGAGAGAGAGAGAGAGAGAGAGAGAGACAAAATATAAATAGAAAATGGAAATACGCCTAACGGCCTTATTGGGCTATCCTTAGTTGGAATTATGCAAAGCTGGTACATGTCATATTTGTAACATATTATGTTATGTGGTACCAACATTGTAAAATGCTAACTGAATAAATATTATTATTATTATTATTATTATTAGAGAATGTGTGTGTGTGTGTGTGTGTGTGTGTGTGTGTGTGTGTGTGTGTGTGTGTGTGTGGACAAAGCCGCAACCCTCTCTGATAATAAAGGGGGGGGGGGGGGGTTGTGGTCGGTGGAGACAAGGATATACTGTAGAGAACGTCATCCTCGATTACATGTCTCGCACCATCATCACCACCACTCATCTTTACTCTTTACTAATCACTTGCATACATACATACAGTGTGTGTATATGTGTGTGTGTGTGTGTGTGTATGTGTATGTGTGTGTGTGTGTGACAGAGAGAGAGAGAGATAGTGTGCGTGTCTGTGTATGTATGGTGTATTAGGTAAACAGAGCCCCAACCCTCTCTCTTGTATAACCCTACCGTGTGGTGAAGGTAGTCTAGGGGGGCTGTGGTGGTGGGGGGAGGGGGGGGGGCAATAATATACGTCACCCTTGATTATATGACTCACAACCACCACCAATTGCTATATAATTAGTTTCACTGAGGCAGGTTTAAAGCACTGTCTGCACTATCGTTACTAATATTATTACTATTAAAAAAAAATAAAAATAAAAAAATAATCTAAACCACTCAGCCTGTGCATCCCTCTCTGGACCCTAGACAAGGTCGGAACAGTCATCAATGCAGCTGCTTCCTATTCCGGGGTTTGCACTCAGACTCATTATCGTGGATATTTGTTTTTCTTTGCTATTACTACTATAGTAGTAGTGGTAGTAGTAGATCCAAATTAAAATTTAGGCCTATGATATTCATAATAAAGAACCAGCCTGCGTAGGCGGAGGTGTGCGCTCTACCGGGTGGCAATCTACATATCATTGTAACAACTGGCTGATCATACTGCCTGGCTAGGAATAATGCAAGTACTATAATAATTAATGCAAGTACTATAATAATTAATGCAAGTACTATAATAATTAATGCAAGTACTATAATAATTAATGCAAGTACTTATAATAATTAATGCAAGTACTATAATAATTAAAGATGGAGTTTGTACTATAATAATTAATGCAAGTACTATAATAATTAATGCAAGTACTATAATAATTAATGCAAGTACTATAATAATTAATGCAAGACTATAAATAATTAATGCAAGTACTATAATAATTAATGCAAGTACTATAATTAAATTAATGCAAGTACTATAATAATTAAAGATGGAGTTTGTTTGGGAATACCAGCTGCAGTGTATGTTAGTAATTATACAGTCACTCATATTTCGAATTAAGGAAATACTGTATAATTATCTCTGGAAACAAATTGATACTTATAATTATCTATACATAACTACAAAACGATATCGACTATTTATTGACAAGCAAGTTCTATCCATAAGTCAATCCAGGTAGTTATAATTGCATAAAGAAAATACAAGGGGTCAACGAATTTGTATACGTGACTGTACGGTGGCACTAGTAAGTCCTGTCTCAGCTGTCATTACGTTTGGCTCAATCTGCGATGTATTAATGTCTGTCAGATGTTGAATTGGGTGGGTAGGTATAGGAGCATGGTTGTATATCTCACTCCCAAAAGAAGAAATAATGTGTAAATATTTCTGATACCAATTATTGATCAAAACATAATTGGTGCCGAGACATCACTTATTAGGCCGATTGACAGCATACACCATAACTACCAGGCATCAAACATTCAATAGTTACCTCAGTCATAATGGAGGAATAATATATTACCAGCAGTTGGTAGGCAGCACTAGCTCTTTCAGTTCGATTATTTATAGCTTATTCAAGTACATTGGGGTTTGTAATTAATGTTAAGACGGGGTGTTACTTATATACAGTATATATATATATATATATATATATATATATATATACAGAGAGGAGAGAGAGAGAGAGAGAGAGAGAGAGAGAGAGAGAGAGATAGATAGATATATACAGTATAATATATATTGTGACGCACCCAGTGCGTAGCAACGCAACCTGATTGTACTCCTTGGTACTCCACTGTACCGTCACGGTGCGTGTACCGCGTTGTACCGTGCTGGCTGCTTATATTGAGTGTGACAACGTATAACTATGTTCTTTGTATCTCTGCAAAGGTCTCGTCATTTGCTAACCAGTGGTGGGTTTTGTTTTAAGCCATGTCGAGGCCTTCCATTTAATATGTAGTATCAATAGAGAAGTTGATAGATAAGACAGTGGGAATTCAGAGAGAGAGAGTGAGTTAGACTTCAGAGCGAGAGGGTAGCGGTGCGCCACGCTGCCGGGGGGGGGGGGGGGGGGGGTTGCCAGACGTATGGACCGGTTGGCAGCCCTGCGCTTATAGCTAGGTGCGACAGGGTTGGTAGTACATTGCCGCCTGCCTATGCTGCCTGGCTGCCCATGTTGTCGTACAGCACATTGCCTGAGGCTCGCTGTGTGCTCTATGACCAGGTTGCCTAGAACCTTTGAGATTCTAACATCCCTTGCCCTCTCTCCCAATTTCTCACGGTTGCACTCTTTCTCTCTGACGACATTACTCTCATTTCATTCTTCTCTCTATTTAAATGCATACCCTCCCTTGAGGTCCTAAAGGAGTTTCAGCACTCACCTCTCGTATTACTCTTAGGACAAGCATATATTTACATGTATTAGATTTAAGGGGTTAATGTGAACAGCGATCTTCTTGATGAGGATAGTTGGTGAACGTTCTACATGTTCACGAGTTATATGCCCAGCTCATCATCCAATTTGTGACTAGACTAGTGCCATGTGTAAGAGCCCGACCATGCCCAGGAGTTGTCTGTAGAGGGGCGAGGACTTAGCCTTGATTTGCCTACCGAGCCAGGAGCGAGTGTAGTACCAGAGACTACAGCTCGCTCGTAGTGCCGGTATAGTAGAGTAACGTAATTTATCTGTCCTTGTGTTCTCTGCAGTCTTTTCCTGGGTTCTCGCTTTCGGTGCTGGGACTCGTTGTTTCCTGTGACTTGGCCTGCTAGCTAGAACACATGGGGATGATGAGTGGGTGATATCTTTATTTTACTATGCATTGCAGCTCTCTTTAAGTTTATGTATATAACACTTTACAATACACATTACTCACACACAAGACAACACTATTAATACTTTCATGTATCAATTAACTGCACTGTCGTTTTGCTGCTGTGTCCGGAGTTCCGTTGCGTAGGGCGCATACGGACTCAGAGGGGAGACAGAGTGAGAGAAGCGAAGTAGCCTATGCGGTAGTAGGCTACCGGCGCAGTACTGTTGCCTGCAACCTTTTAGTTATTCCAAGTATAGATTCATTATTATAATAAGTGACTACTATTTATGTTCCTTCCATGTGTATTATTAGGTATCTACTGGATCATGAACATCTTGTATGCTACATGCTAGTGCATGTTAGTAGGGGACAGTTATTCTAGTGCACGCGCTTTCAAGTAGGCGTGTACATTTGTTATTTAGCATTTCACTGTCATACCTTTAGCCTGCTTCTATTCTACATTATTAGAGGCTTAATATTAACGTAGTTTCTTGAGTATTGCATTTCTTTAGTAATAACGTAACCTATAAATGTCTGAGGGAGTTTAGCCTCATAGCCTACCCCTGTTGTACACTTTCGCCGAGTTAAGGTACCTCGTTACCATAGACGATAACTCTGTAGGGCGTTGGTGCTTTTGTTGTCTGGAGCATATAGTATTTGGGACTGGAATCGAGCGTGTCGTTGTCACATAAGCCATTTCTGTCCTACGATCAAGAATCCCGAATATGTATTGCCGATCCAGCCGTAACAAAATGGCGACCTTGCACAAGATTCAGTAGTATCCTATCACATGTTTTTTGGAGAACTATTCTATGCTACCTAGTAGAGCTGGCTAGAATTTTCTTGCATATTGGAGGAATTTTTATTGTGTCATTATTGTATTGGTGGACTTGCAGATTGTTTCGTTGGGGGTGTCTAGAGTAGAGTCATTCAAGCATCTTTAACATTTTGTGAGTCGAGACTGCAATTAGTAATAAGCACTTCTTTTTTTTTATGAACAGCAATTGTATAACCAGCACTATGTCTAATGACTCATCATTTACGGGGGAGGATAACACGGTACAGCCTAGTAACCAGCAAGTACAACAGATGATTAGGGAGGGGAGTGTTATAAGTGGAGAGAGGGATGCCCGGGCATTTTTGCAGACACCTTTGACCGAACAGCGCCTGCAGGCTATTGATTGTTACGGTCTTCGCTGTTTAGCCACGGTTTTGGGGCGGGACTGTCCTGACAGTTGGCCCAAGAAGAATTTGGTGGCATGTTTGTTAGGTGATGGCGATGGGGCGGTGGGTGGAGTGGGGTCTTGGGGGGTTCCCTCCAAGCCTCCATTCCACTCTACCCCTGAGCTGGGCCCTCAGCCAGCGAGTCTTAGCACGATGCAGCAGGAGGGTTCTCAATGGCAAGCTGGCTTACCCGTAAACACGTCTCGGTGTGGATCCCCCATTTTGTGCTCTCCCCCCCCAGGCCTGTCTCCTGAGATGTTATTTCAGCTAGAACTAGCTAAGTTTAAGCTGCAGGAGACTCAGATACAACAGGCTAGTATAGAACGCATAGAGGTTGCTAGAATCCAAGCCAATCAGGATGCAACCAGGTACCAGGCTGAAATGGATGTCGAGAAGTCTAGAGTAGAGACCACGGGGCGTCATCTCGGTGGTGGGCACTGGGTTACAGACTCACTTTCGCATTTAATTAAGTTAGTACCCGCATTTGATGAGACAGCAGTGACTGAGTTTTTTGCTCGTTTCGAAAAGAAGTGTCGTGAGTATGACTGGCCGGAGGTTAAATGGGCAGCATTAGTTTCATCACGTCTAGTGGGTAAGGGGTTGAAAGCCTACGATGCACTGTCACTGGACGAGAGTGTAGTGTATGGACTGGTGAAGGAGGCTGTGCTCCGGGCCTACGAACTGCAACCCGAAACTTATAGATTGAAGTTCCGTGGCGTGAATAAGAAGAGCGACGTCAGTTTTATGGAGCACGCACGGGACTTAACAGATGCAGGTAATAACTGGTTTCGGTCCGAGCACGCAGAGTCGGCTGAGGAAATTAAGCAACTTTTCTATCTGGAACAGTTTTACAAATGTACTGGAACCGATCTAACGCTGAACATTAAGGAAAAATGACCCCAAGACAGTAGAGGAGGCTGCCAAGATGGCAGACTTCAGATTATCATTGATTCGTGGTTGCGGTGCCGCTCAGAGGGCTGAGTCAGGGCAGAAGGGGCGCTATACCCCACCCACCAGAGTTTTCGATAATAACAAATCCTATGACATACATAACCACACTAAATGCATTGCACCTAATGACACCTACAAACACAAGCCTCTCCCGTTTACTAAAGGTCAGGCCCCTTCTTCGCCCGCACAAGGGAAGAAGCCCATTGGGGATGTGAAATGTTACAAATGTCAGAAGCTAGGCCATTATTCACGTGAGTGCCCTAGTAACACTCCCGCTAAGCCGGTGTCATTGGTTCACAGTATCGGTGTGTCTCTGAAGGCTGCAGCAACTGCCCGGGGTAGGTTGTCAGCAGCTGAGGCACACGCGGTAAAGAAGCGTACGGAAGGCTCGACACCTGTCCGGGACACTTTCTGTAGCCATCGGGGGCACGGGTTTGTGAGCTGGGGGAGTGAACTACGGAGGGTTGACTTGCTTAGGGATACGGGGGCTTCGCAAACTTTGTTGAGGAACTTCACAGGGAAACCGATAAATGCGGCCAGAGTTGTTGTGGTGCAGGGTATAAATGCTACGAGGTCATACCCACTTGTGAGGTTGGAGTTGAGAGTGGGAGAGGTGTGCAGGGAGCTGGATGTAGGGATCGTTGAGTGTTTGCCAGTTGAGGGCGTCGACCTTCTTCTCGGCAACGACTTTGCGGTGCCCACTTCCGGGACTCCACCCTTAGTCGTTGCCGAGAGGGCGGCCGACGTGGATGGTGAGAATCGGGAATGGGTTGGGAGGTGCCAACAGGATGAGATGGCCTGTGTGGTAACCCGATCTCGCTCTGCGGCTCCTGCACAGCCTAGCACTCAACCTCGGGGACAGTGGAGGAAGGATCAGGAGAAGGTTGCTAAGGGCAGGAAAAGGGACATTGATTCTGCTGCACTTCTCGGTGATTCGGTACTTGGACCTATAATAAACACGGGAGTTGACTCTGGCCCAGATATGGTGTGTAACAAGGCAGAGTTGGGTAAGACTTCGCGTGAGGCAAGAGCTGTAGCGAGAGCCACTAAGGCAGTAGAGCCTACTAGCCGGGGTAATGTCTTATTACAAAACCATCTTGATGCATTGACGCCCAGGGACATTAGTGAGCAGCAGCTGCAAGACGCTAGCCTAGCTCGTTATAGCAATGGTGCCATAGAGTTGGAGGAAGATGGGGATGCGAAGCCGGGAGATTTCTTTAGGCTCAACAGGATATTGTACCGCAGATTTCTAGACCCCAAATCGAAGTGGGAGGGCGGTGCGAGGGTAGTAGACCAGGTGGTTGTTCCAAATAAGTATAGAGAGTCCTTATTGTGTCTGGCGCATGATGTGCCGGTGGCGGGTCATTTGGGGGTAACAAAAACATTGGCGGCATTGGGCAGGTTTTTCTGGTGGCCTGGGGTCAAGGCTGATGTCTGTGCATGGGTGGCTGGGTGTGCGACCTGCCAGACAACGGGGAAGCCTAACCAGACAATCCCGAAGGCACCTTTGTTTCCCATACCTGTCACCGGGCCTCCGTTCAGCAAAGTTGTAGTAGAATTTGGTTGGCCCTTTCCCACCTACTAGTAGTGGCAATAAATTCCTGTTGACAATCATGGATGTGGCTACGAGATACCCGGACGCATACCCCATGAGAAACGGCTCGGCAAAGGCAGTTGTTAAAAACTTATTATTGTTCTGTTCCCGTTATGGATTTCCACGTGAGGTGCAGTCAGACCAGGGGAGCAATTTTACATCCAAATTGTTCAAGCAAACCCTTCAGTTGCACGGTATATGTTCTATAGTGTCGTCAGCCTACCATCCCGAGAGTCAGGGAGTCTTGGAGCGGTGGCACTCGACCCTGAAGAGTATGCTACGCTGTTACTGTGCAGAACATGACACTGATTGGGATTTGGGTCTGCCGTATGTTCTGTTCGCTGCACGTGAAGTCCCAGGAGAGAGCCTGGGGTTCAGTCCAAATCAACTAGTCTTTGGCCATAATGTGAGAGGACCTTTAAGTATGGTGAAAGAGATCTGGGAGGGCGAAGAGAAGCCGGGGTCTGTACTTAAATATATCCTTGAGAGCCGGGAGAGACTTATAGGTTGCATGGCAGCGGCAGGTAATAACTTGGTTAATGCACAGGCGGTCATGAAGCACCAGTATGACGCCAAGGTGAAGCTTCGGGAGTTTTCGGGGGTCAGGAGGTAATGTTGCTTTTACCTTTGCCTGGACACCCCCTTTTCTGCCAAGTTTATTGGGCCGTATGTGGTGGCTAAGAAACTATCCGACCTTGATTATCTCATTGCAACACCGACCGTAGAAAAAAACATCAGTTATGTCATGTTAACCTCATGAAAGAGTATGTGAGACGCCCCTCAGAGCCTCTCACTGTCCCTGTGCTGGCCTGCAGCGGCCAGGGTGGAGAAGGAGGTGGGGACAGTCATGCTGCTGAGGAGGATAGCTGGGACTGTGTCATTTCCGCGGAACAGTGGGCGGGGAATACTGAACAAGAGGCTAGGCAAGCTGTAAGTCACCTGCCTGAGCACCAGGGTGCTGCTGTCCTAGGCCTGTTCAGGTCATACCCCTCTGTTTTCGCCGAACACCCAGGTCTCACTACTCAGGTAACGCACGACGTGGACGTCGGTGATAATGTGCCCTTCAAGTCAGTGCCCTACCGTGTGCCCCCGGTAAAGTTGCCAGCTTTACGGGAGGAGTTAAAGTACATGGTTGAGAGAGGGATGATCACTGAAGGTTATGTGAAGTGGACATCACCCGTCACGTTGCAGCCAAAACCTGACGGCAAGGTGCGGTTCTGCATAGATTTTCGTAGGCTAAATGGCTTGACCACTACCAACCCTTACCCTTTGCCTCGAGTTGACGACAGCGTGGACAAGATAGGGAATGCAAAGTACCTTACTAAAATTGATCTTGTAAAAGGCTACTGGCAAGTACCCCTGTCGGACCGAGCTAAGCAAGTTTGTGGTTTTGTGGTAGATGGCAAGACCTACCAATGTAACGTAATGCCTTATGGGCTTAAGAACGCACCTGCCACGTTTCAGAACCTGATGAACGATATTTGTGACGAAATCCCTAACTGCACGGTCTACCTTGATGACGTGATAGTGTATGATGACAATTTTGAAAATCACCTAAGGCACTTAGAGACCCTGTTTGGGAAGTTGCACGATGCTGGGCTGGTGGTGAACCTGAGGAAGTGCGAGTTTGTAAAGGCTACTGTGCAGTATCTTGGCTTCGTGGTCGGGTTAGGCCGGGTGTGCCCCCCCCTGAGCAAGATACAGGCTATCAATATGTTTCCCAGGCCCACCACTAAGCGCCAGGTCATGCGGTTCCTAGGTATGATAGGCTATTATAGGCGCTTCATCCGGGGATACTCTACTGTCTTAGCACCGTTAACTGATCTACTGTCGAAGTCAGTGAAGTTCTGTTGGGCTGCGGAGTGTCAGAGGGCTTTCGACCTAGTCAAGCACCTGCTGTGTACACATCCGATTTTGAGAGCCCCAGACTTCTCCAGGAGTTTTCAGCTGGCGACTGATGCCAGCGGTGTGGGTGCCGGGGCAGTGTTACTGCAGACTGATTCCGAGGGCTTGGAACACCCAGTGAGCTTCTTTTCTCGCAAGTTTAATTCGGCACAAAGGAATTACTCGACTATAGAGAAGGAGCTTCTTGCTATCGTTTTGTCGCTCAAACATTTCGAAGTTTATGTTCCAGCCTACGGCCCGGTAGTGACGATTTATACGGACCATCATCCCTTGAAATTCCTAAATCAGTTTCACAATCGGAATATGCGGTTGACCAGGTGGTCCCTAATGCTCCAAGAGTATAATCTCAACATTCAGCATATTGCCGGGAGTGAGAACGTGATAGCAGATTGTCTATCAAGGGTTGATGATCCAGGATAGTCGTGCACGGTGTGTGGGTTGAGCAGGAGTAAAATTAGGCTATCATAACGCCGTCCAAAAAGATTATAAAACAATAAAATAAACGAGAAATTTTTTTTTAGTTTTGTAAGTCTTTATTGTTGTAGCATGAAGCATGCGATATTGTGTTTTATGTATAATTCACTCTTCAGTTGTTGTGCACCTTTTGCAATTAGTGGCAGCTAAGGGTAGCAGGTCGGTTGGTTGCCTGTCAGATTTTGATAATGCTTCTAAGGTCGATTATCTAAAATCTTGGGGGGGCTGTGACGCACCCAGTGCGTAGCAACGCAACCTGATTGTACTCCTTGGTACTCCACTGTACCGTCACGGTGCGTGTACCGCGTTGTACCGTGCTGGCTGCTTATATTGAGTGTGACAACGTATAACTATGTTCTTTGTATCTCTGCAAAGGTCTCGTCATTTGCTAACCAGTGGTGGGTTTTGTTTTAAGCCATGTCGAGGCCTTCCATTTAATATGTAGTATCAATAGAGAAGTTGATAGATAAGACAGTGGGAATTCAGAGAGAGAGAGTGAGTTAGACTTCAGAGCGAGAGGGTAGCGGTGCGCCACGCTGCCGGGGGGGTGGTTGCCAGACGTATGGACCGGTTGGCAGCCCTGCGCTTATAGCTAGGTGCGACAGGGTTGGTAGTACATTGCCGCCTGCCTATGCTGCCTGGGCTGCCCATGTTGTCGTACAGCACATTGCCTGGAGGCTCGCTGTGTGCTCTATGACCAGGTTGCCTAGAACCTTTGAGATTCTAACATCCCTTGCCCTCTCTCCCAATTTCTCACGGTTGCACTCTTTCTCTCTGACGACATTACTCTCATTTCATTCTTCTCTCTATTTAAATGCATACCCTTCCCTTGAGGTCCTAAAGGAGTTTCAGCACTCACCTCTCGTATTACTCTTAGGACAAGCATATATTTACATGTATTAGATTTAAGGGGTTAATGTGAACAGCGATCTTCTTGATGAGGATAGTTGGTGAACGTTCTACATGTTCACGAGTTATATGCCCAGCTCATCATCCAATTTGTGACTAGACTAGTGCCATGTGTAAGAGCCCGACCATGCCCAGGAGTTGTCTGTAGAGGGGCGAGGACTTAGCCTTGATTTGCCTACCGAGCCAGGAGCGAGTGTAGTACCAGAGACTACAGCTCGCTCGTAGTGCCGGTATAGTAGAGTAACATAATTTATCTGTCCTTGTGTTCTCTGCAGTCTTTTCCTGGGTTCTCGCTTTCGGTGCTGGGACTCGTTGTTTCCTGTGACTTGGCCTGCTAGCTAGAACACATGGGGATGATGAGTGGGTGATATCTTTATTTTACTATGCATTGCAGCTCTCTTTAAGTTTATGTATATAACACTTTACAATACACATTACTCACACACAAGACAACACTATTAATACTTTCATGTATCAATTAACTGCACTGTCGTTTTGCTGCTGTGTCCGGAGTTCCGTTGCGTAGGGCGCATACGGACTCAGAGGGGAGACAGAGTGAGAGAAGCGAAGTAGCCTATGCGGTAGTAGGCTACCGGCGCAGTACTGTTGCCTGCAACCTTTTAGTTATTCCAAGTATAGATTCATTATTATAATAAGTGACTACTATTTATGTTCCTTCCATGTGTATTATTAGGTATCTACTGGATCATGAACATCTTGTATGCTACATGCTAGTGCATGTTAGTAGGGGACAGTTATTCTAGTGCACGCGCTTTCAAGTAGGCGTGTACATTTGTCATTTAGCATTTCACTGTCATACCTTTAGCCTGCTTCTATTCTACATTATTAGAGGCTTAATATTAACGTAGTTTCTTGAGTATTGCATTTCTTTAGTAATAACGTAACCTATAAATGTCTGAGGGAGTTTAGCCTCATAGCCTACCCCTGTTGTACACTTTCGCCGAGTTAAGGTACCTCGTTACCATAGACGATAACTCTGTAGGGCGTTGGTGCTTTTGTTGTCTGGAGCATATAGTATTTGGGACTGGAATCGAGCGTGTCGTTGTCACATAAGCCATTTCTGTCCTACGATCAAGAATCCCGAATATGTATTGCCGATCCAGCCGTAACAATATATATATATATATATATATATATATATATATATATATATATATATATATATATATATATATATATATATATATATATATTCTGTCTATAATCTGTACAATTATAAACCCATTGATCAGTTCATATTGTCTAGAAATATTCCGGGTAACTTTTTTTACGAGTCGCTCATTATTGTGCACGAGCAACCATATCCCACAATCACGAGAGGCGAGAGGTTCACATACACAGGGAGTGGGGAGTTGGAGGGGGATGGGCCGGTTTTCTCTGGGCCCCCTTCTCCCTCGTGTTTAGAGCCATTGTTTTTTTTTAGAATTTAAGACGCTTGGCCTATTAGTTTGGTGAATGTAATACTTTACGCCCCATTGATTTGTCAATAGTAAAGCTGTCTGTGATTATGTAGCCACCTTTTATATATATACAGGTATATACAGTATATATATTCTTTCTAAACGCTCTATAATTGTAAACCCATTGATTAGTTCGTATTGTCTGGAATTATTCTGGATAATTTTGTACTAGCCATTCATTATTTTCTACGAGCAACCATGCATATTCCACACTCACGTGAGGTTCACATCACAGCTACTGGGAAGTTTAAAGAGCTATAGTCAGCTTCTCTTACGTGTGTACCTTCTTCCACACATACATACACATTTACATACATATTATATATACTTTTGTTTGTTCTATGTGGGTGAATGAGACAAAAGGCATAACTGTCTGTAGCGAGTGCCTCCCCCATAGTTGGAAGAGTGACAGGGCCAAAATCAAGGGACGTTCTAGCCAAAATGCCTGAACACACGGAGTTTGAAGCAATTTAAGTCATAGGAGAAGGGAAAGACTGATTCTGGGAGAGAGTTCCAGAGCTCAGCTGTTGAATAGAAGAAAGTCTGAGAGTAACATTTCACTCTTGGGTTGGAGAGTTGCGCAGAGTAGGGGTGGGATTGTGTTGCAAGACGGTTACCACGTACCCTACGTAGAGGAGCTGGCATACACTGGGAGATCTCTGAGGAGCACTGATTATTGTAGTAGCGATAGAATAGTGAGAGAGATGCAACATTGCGGCGAAGGGAGAGAGTTGCAGAGATTTGGTGATTGGGCGGGAATTCATGATACAAAGAGCTTTGTATAGGAGTGCGGTGTGAGAGGATCCTCCCCACACATGTGAACAATACTCAATACAAGGACGCACTGTGCCCCTGTACAGAGCAAGAAGCTGTGCAGGGGTAAAGATCCCCTTGAGGCGGTTGAGCACACCCAGCTTCTGGGACGCTGCTTTAGCAAGATTGGTAAATATGGTCCTTCCAAGTAAGAGCAGAAGAAACACTCACACATATAATATTCACACATATAACACTTACACACATACACATACTTACTCACACACACAGACATTTACTTACACACACACACACACTCACACACTCACACTCATACACACGTAATCAAGAGATAATTACTTCACACGTACTGGTACTTCTAATTTTCTTTCTCATGAACATTAGTTGATGATCACACACACACACACACTCTCTCTCTCTCTCTCTCTCTCTCTCTCTCTCTTACTCTCTCTCTCTCTCCATATATTTATATATCTATCTATCTATATTTTTATCTATCTATCTACGTATATATGTATATATACTGTATATATATATATATATATATATATATATATATATATATATATATATTGTATATATATATATATATATATATATATATATATATATATATATATATATATATATATATATATATATATATTGTATATATATATATATATATATATATATATTGTATATATACAGTATATATATATTGTATATATATATATATATATATATATATATATATATATTGTATATATATATATATATATATATATATATATATATATATTGTATATATATATATATATATATATATATATATATATATATATATATATATATATATATATATATATTGTATATATATATATATATATATATATATATTGTATATATATATATATATATATATATATATATATATATATACTGTATATATATATATATATATATATATATATATATACTGTATATATATATATATATATATATATATATATATATATATATACTGTATATATATATATATATATATATATATATATATATATATATATATATATATATATATATGCTGTATATATATATATATATATATATATATATATATATATATATACTGTATATATATATATATATATATATATATACTGTATATATATATATATATATATATATATATATATATATATATATACTGTATATATATATATATATATATATATATATATACTGTATATATATATATATATATACTGTATGTATATATATATATATACTGTATATATATATATATATATATATATATATATATATATATATATATATATATACATTACTTTATTTTATTTACGTGTACAATAGAATTATTTCTGAATTTATTACCTGAAGATTACCTGGCTTTCTTATTTTGTTTTTTCAGTGTCAACCCAGGAGCCATTTCCCTTCTCGTTGGAAAGGGTGTATATTGTGGCAAAGATATACAACTGTATAAACATTCTCATATATTTTCATAACAATAACAATGCATGGAAACAATTGCGCATAGCTCACGAACCAATTACTCTATATTATTTTTGTTTTCACCATTGGAAAGAGCACAATTTTCCGATTCCGGTGATATATACAGTTATATACGTATCTGACCAAATAACGCAACCACGAGGTGGGGAACAGCTCGGAACCCGGCTAGCATCGCCGGAACAGAGACGGGTGAAGCGTAAATATTCGCATTTTGGCTCTTCATTTCAAATATTCATAGCGCAAAAAGTATTTGTCCTAGGAACTTCTAGTTTGTTTTATATTCATCAGCATTATTTGCCGTATTCATTCAGCCTAAATTTAAAACCATACACTTCGTAGCAACGAAATAAATCGAAAATGTTATAAACCATATCAATCAAAATCAGATTTTTTTTTTTTTCGGTCATTGCATGGAATCAATTGTGCATAGCTCGCGAACCAATTATGCTATATTATTTTGGTTTTCACCATTGGAAAGAGCACAATTTTCCGATTCCGGTGATATATACAGTTATATACGTATCCGAGCAAATAACGCAACCACGAGGTGGGGAACAGCTCGGAACCCGGCTAACATCGCCGGAACAGAGATGGGTGAAGTGTAAATATTCGCATTTTGGCTCTTCATTTCAAATATTCATAGCGCAAAAAGTATTTGTCCTAGGAACTTCTAGTTTGTTTTATACTCATCAGCATTATTTGCCGTATTCATACAGCCTAAATTTAAAACCATACACTTCGTAGCAACGAAATAAATTGAAAATGTTATAAACCATATAAATCAAAATCATATATTTTTTTGTTTTCGGTCACTGCTTGAGAACTATTGAAGATAAACAATTTCTGTTTCCAGATTTGGAAAGAGGAGAAAAAATACTATTATTTGAGCAAAAAAAAAATATATGGTCATCACTCACAATTTAGAGCTAGGACGGTGTGAAGACAATTGCATGGGAAATAATTGTATTCCGGACTCATTTACACTTTCATATTTCGATTTATTTACATTTTTTTTTATTTTATCATGTACTATAAATATTCCTCTTTCCATTGATATATGATACATCACAATAAACAGCATTCTGGTGGATGGAAATCGCGAAAAATGTAAGGCTTCGACAACACTCATGAGCCAAATTCAAGACCCAAAATACTTGTCAAGCGCCAACTCGGACTTATTGGAACATAATATGATGGAGAGAGATAATAAGGCTTCGAACTATCTCAATCAACCCATTTAACTATAGTACAGTGGGTAAGCTAACCTATTGTGCATTTTTTGATAAAAGCACCAATTTTGGCACAGAGGTAGACCAATATATTATGAACAAATTTGGATGAGGAGCCATCGCCCAACTGCCCCCTGGCGGCCGTGGCGGCCATTTTCCAAAATGGCCGCCAGCAGACACCCAAAAGACACACAGAAGTTAGTAAAGTTTGTTGCTGAAGGTTTTAGTGAATGTTTATTGAATGTTTTTAATCAAGACATGCCAGATAGCTCTTAGTCACATTTTGGGAGATGCTGCTGATATTTATTAACATATTTAGGCTAATTGCAGATGAAATGGCGACAAGGAAACCCATGATCAGGCATCAAATGCTGACATTCCTTGTGAATAGGCTAGATTCATTTAAGTTGTGGAAATGTTATCTGACCTTCTTCCTCTGTCTGTCAATAGCTATTCATGGACACTGCTCACGCCAATTAAGATGCCAATTAACAAAATTATTAACACAATTATGCTAATTACATCGATAATACAACAACAATAACAGATCCAGATAGTGATAATTATGGTGGCTTGCGCTCATCAGATCAATCCTGGGCAAGTGAAATGTTATACTTCTGTGGTCAATGGACACTACTACATTTAATTATCATGTTAATTAACACATAATCTGCTAAATGCAATATGCAGATAAGTTCACTGTTTTACAGTACCTGTGTACTGTCTGGAATAGTTCAGAATCTTCATCTTAAGTTTGCGAGTTCAGTTCTGAGAGCACTTCCCGTCGCAAGCACACAGTGGTGTGCATTCCAGACTGGCCTTCTTGCACTTGCACTTCTTGATGCAGCCCTTCTGGCATTTGCAGGAGACAAGCTCCCGGCAGACCTTGGATGCCTCGGGGAGCGTTGTCCAGAGAGGTTCGTAAATGTCGCTGGTCTTGATCCAACCCCAGTCGGTTGGTGATGGCAATGTTGGTGCAGGAACCAGGGCCTGACCCCAGACATGTCCGCCCTAGTATATTGCTCGTCGGACATGCTGCTTCAGGGCTGCACTTGTCGGTGGGATCAGCTGGACATTGCTCTTCTTTGCAAACAGTTTGCGGCGTGCCTTGTCGATATCGGTTGCGGTGCTTGTTCTGTCGTAAAGCAGGATGACGAACCTCTCGATGGTGTGCATGGCATCTTCATCAATATGATCCGGTGCAGTGGAGAGGTCAGTGAGTGTCTGGGTCAGCTGAGGTAGAGCTGTCCACACTGCCCATGCTGTCCTCTTGCCATGTCCGGCGAAGCAGGAGACCGTGTCGCAGCCCGTCAAAGCATGAAACATCGGTAGTGCCTGTGCTTTCTCAGGGCCCAGAGCCCACGCCATCTCATGGGCTGCCAAGAACCGGAAAGCCTTGCCCGTGCCAAAGGACACCCACACTTCGGCTTCCTCCTCCAGGGTGCGTGCCAGAGCCACTGCCAGGACAACAACATCAGTGTCAACTGTGCGGATGAGGATCTTCTTGTGGCCATTATGAGCAGCGTGGGCGGCATGCAACATCATGCGGCTGTCGGCTTCTTCGTGGTTGCACGGAGCCAGGGCTGCAGTATCTAGGAGCGGTGGCTTGCTCAAGACATCATCTCCTTCAGTGATGACCAGCTCCTGGTCTACAAGCTGGAATGAGTCGTGGAGGATGCCAGAGAGGAAGCTGAACAGCTCTGTCTTGTTCTCGTCGACTCTGAGGAAGCTGGCCCAGTTCCCGGGGATTGTTGCACCACCCACCACCCGTCTTCTCACCCCTTTTCCGCGCTTGGCTCTTGCTGTACCCTTCAATGAGTCTGTATTGTAGCGGTCCCACACCAGGTCCAGTCGCGTGGCTTGATGGAGTTTTGAGAGTATGTAGGGCACAAAGACCTGCTGTGCATACTCGTTGAAGCTTTTTGCTGTAGCTGGCTTCAGCATCTGGATGATGACCGCTCCATCTAGCACAATGCAGCTGGTTGGAGGAACCTCAGACTTGGGCTGACTGAGGTCTTCTAGACAAGCGAGAAGATCACTCTTGACACCCAGCCGGATGCCACCGCCATCTGATAGTGCAGGGGGGCAGGCTTGGTTTTCATGTTGGAAGAATTCCTCTAGATTCCCATCCCAGTTCTGGCACCCGATATACAGATGAGAGAACAGGTCCACATCATTCTTCAGGGATTTCATCTGCTGCTTGCCCTTTCCCGGAGGTTTTGAAGTAGGCTGACCGAAGATTTTCAGCTTGTTTCTGTAGATGGCATCTCCTATGGGTTTCGTTCTCTCCATCAGGCGTTCTCTGACGAAGTTGTCAAACTGCAGCTGACCCACTTCGTGTGCATGACGGAGGGCGTCTACAGCTCCAGGTGGCGCGATCTCCTTGGTGTCAAGTACCAGCAGATCTTGACTCTCCTCTTCAAATGGATTCCCGAAGTCTTCCATCACGTTGACCATCGACTGTACATCTTTCAGGAAAGCAGTCTGCACACTTGCTGACTGGTCATGGTGCCTTGTGTCTTGTGGTCTGTTCCCCGGGTAAGTTTCATCGTGGAACTGTTCGATGAGCGTGGCAACCTCTGGTCCTGCCACCATCCACCGTCGTAGAGCGCTGGGGTTGTCAGTCAGGCCCACTGCACTTCCGTCTCCTTTGATGGCAGCATTGTTCTGCTCGTGGGCCTGATCGACGGGTATGGCGGAGAACAACCCGTTCGTCTTCTGGACGGTGAAGTTCCCAGCTCGAAATTCTGGGCTATTTCAGGGTGTGTCGTTGGCAGTTCCACCATGTCTCGCAGATGCACAGGAATCCAGCGCGCGTTATTGGTGTGATCCAGGGTATGGAACCACACTGCTATACTGGTGGGGAGTATGGGTATGCTGATGAATGTTATTTAGGATATATAGGTTGTCTGTTTGGTGTTGTAAGACCAGCCCTCTGTCTGTGTCGGGGTTGTCGACAAACCAGGCCGACGTCTTTGCATTGAAATCACCACCCAGGATGATGTGTGGGGTGTTTGTGATGTGTTGTATTTGTGGTCTGTAATCGTTTGGTACTGTAGGGGATGTTTTGGGAGGGATGTATGTGTTTATAATGGTAATGTTGGAGCTATTGCCAGTGCGTATTTTAATTGATTGAATTTCTGTTGTGTTATCGTTTGGGGGGAGGAGGGATTCTATATGTCCACTGGTGTCTATATATGTTATATCTTTGTGTACCAGGGTGATGAGTCCACCGCCAATGCCGACGGCCCGGTCTTGTCGTATGGTGGTGAAATTGTGAAATGTAGGTGTTTTTTGTGTTGTACAGAGTTTTGTTTCTTGTAAGATGGCAATGTGTATGTTGTGTTGTTTGATGAAGTGTGTGAGTTCGTGTTTTTAGTGTTGATGCCATCTATGTTTAGTTGAAGGATGTTAATGTTGTGTGTGCGGTGTATGTTGGGTGCTGCTGCACGAGGATGGGGTGGGGGTGGGGGAGGGGGAGGGGGTGATGGTGGGAGTGGGGGTGGGGATTGGGGTGCAGGAGATGAGGGTAGGAAAGGATTAGGTTGGGGTGTGGATGGGCGGGGTAGGTTGGGGAGGAGAGGTGGACGGATTTTAGGAGTGGGAGTGGATGTTTTGGGCAGGTTATGTGGATTGGGGAGGAGAGGTGGACGGGTTTTAGGAGAGGGAGTGGATGGTATGGTAAGGTTATGTGGGTTGGGGAGGAGAGGTGGATGGGCTTTAGGAGAGGGATTTGACTGGGAGAGGGAGGGGCATGAGGAACATGTCCAGGTGTTTGTGTAGTGTTTCATGGAGGCAAGTGTTGTGCAGGTGAAATGGGTCCAGTTCCCGCATGAGTTGCAGAGAACTGAACCCTTAGTTTGGCGGCTCGAAGTAATGGGTTTTGAGTAAGTTGGACATGTGTATTTGTAGGTGGGTCCTGGGTTGCTCTCAATGTCTCCGGCTAGAAGGAGTCTTCGAGAAATGACAGCCGGAGAGTCATTTCTCGGTGTAGGAAAAACTGTGTATTGTGTGTGTGAGGTTAATTTATATGTTTTCAATTATCTATATACATTAGTGACATATTTTTCCTAGGGCATAGTGCAGAGACTGGTAAGTGGGAAGCTTGCATATATGTTATAATGCTTATCCAATAAAAAATAGTCAGAGCCTTTCTACTGGTTCCACAACAGTAGTATGATCAACTACGCCCCCTGCCCTCCCTTGAAGGTCCTGCCCCATCAGCAGCATCCTTCTTATTACCGACGACAGGTGGAATGATGCAGAGGCCTAGCACTGTCAACCTCATAATGCCCACTTGGATACATCAAACATTAACCCTTTCATGCACAGGACACGATAGGCGCCCTTTCTGGAATACTTAAAAGCCTTTGTGACCATCAGGGGTGTTTAGAAACCTTTAGTTTATTTACTTCAACCTCTGTAGTTGTCTTTGAGTGAGTTGTGGGCAGAAAAATAATTTTGGAGATGTAATTATGAGATTGAGAGAATTCTATTTCTGAATGTTGAACGGCAACCCCCGAGTCCACAGGATAGCGAGGAGGGTTAATACTACATGTGGTGACTTCTCAATTGGGAGTTTGTACTTTTGTGTATTAGTTTATTTTTGTATTCATCTATTATTTGTGTTTGGGGGAAAAAGTGTTGTGGTTGAAAAATATGCAATTTGGTGGTTACAAATAATAGACATATTCTGTATATATAATCATAGTGGTCAACATTTGGTGTGATGGGCACTCAACGACAACATGCAGCTGCAGGTACAGCCTCCCTAAATACATCCTTCCGAATCCTCCCTTCTTCGCGAGGACAGAATCCACCTGGCCAGGTTGAGATGTGGGCACCATCCAGCTCTTCTGAGCTATCAGAAGAGACTGGATGGCTCCGTAGATGACACCTGCCCAGGATGTAACACTGCACCCCCATACCATTATTAAACACATCATAGAAGACTGCATTTCACACAATCACTTACACCAACAACATAATATACACTCCGTGAGAGCCCTGCAGGAAAGCCCGATCGTAGCCATGGCTTTCCTTAGGGACTCGGGTTGTTCGGCCAGTCAGCCTAGGGAACGCCAACATCAACAACAACAACTTATGGGAAGAATGGATTTGTAGCGAAGACAATTTGTGATGGATACGATCATTTTTAACATCGTTCTTTATACAATAGCACCCCAAATGAAATTATGAAAGCATGTCATTCTCACAGGATTCAAACCTAGGATAGCACATACAGAACTTAGACGCTCAAACCATTACACCATCAAGAATACTGATAACCGAAGTACTCTCTCTATCTATCTATCTATCTATCTATCTATCTATCTAATTATCTACCCACCCACCACCAACCTACCTACCAACCCACCAACACTACCTATCTACTTACCAACACTACCTACCTACCTACCTACCTATCTATTACCGGAAGTACTCTAATAGAAGACACTGCATATGAATCAAATCTCGGCCCAGTTTTCGTTGCCCATTATCGCCATTACCGTGTTGACGCCAAATTCCACCGACATAAAACCCACAATTTACGATACGGGTCCCTGACATTGAGATGGTTGTGCCCCCACACCACCATCTCCATGTCAGGGGGGTAGGGGGGGGTGGTGGGTGATGGTGGTGGTGGAGGGGGGGTGGGGAGGGGGGGGGGGGGGTGATGGGGGTGGTGATGGTGATGGGGGGGGGGGGGGGTCCCGGTAGGGAAACGTTTATTATTATTTCTCCACCATTATAGCGAATATATTTTCCTTTCCTTCCCTCATACATATTATCCAAGCGACCGATCCTTTATGGAGAGAGAGAGAGAGAGAGAGAGAGAGAGAGAGAGAGAGAGAGAGAGAGAGAGAGAGAGAGAGAGAGAGAGAGAGAGAGAGAGAGAGAGAGAGAGAGAGAGAGAGAGAGAGAGGAGGGGGGGTGGGGGGGCGTTCGTTAACCCATACAGTACTGGCGACGTCTTTATTATTATCACAATCTTTGTATGGAGTTGCGCCCCATTTCTGTCAACTTTTAAGACCTTTCGTGCCATTTAGGTGTCGATTTGTTCCTGGCGAGTGATAGCGAACCTGTAATTTAAAAGTAATCGGCCTTCGGCCGGGACATTTTTCCTACGGTAAAATTTACAAAATATTTTTTAAGGAGGGTCTAGGGTGGTGTAATTTTAAGTAATTTTAAGCTTGATGGAGGTCTAGGGAACAAACTACAAACCTCTCCTTTATTCCAGAGTAATTTGTTTTTTTAATAACAAGGAGTAGGGAATTTAATTCACTTACGATCTTGAGGGTCCTTGAGGATCTCTCGCCAGCCATTATCCTCCCGGAAGAGAGCTTAGAGCTCGTATTGTCCGATCATTGGGTAAGGCTGAGACCTTTTCACACACCACACACCCGGGCAGCGAGGTGTGTTTGTTAGCAATGATTTGAAGCCTAGAAAACAATGTATAAGCGTTCGTAACAAGGCAAACAGGATTCTCGGGCTCATCTCTAGAAGTGTGAGTAACATAACTGCTGATGTTATCTTAAAACTTTACTTGTCATTTGTGAGACCCCATATGGATTATGTTGTTCAATTTTGGTGTACTTATTACAGAATGGACATAGATTCATTGGAGAGAGTACAACGTAGAATGACAAAAATTATCCATAATATTAGAAACCTTCCGTATGAAGAAAGGTTGAAGAAAATAGGCTTACATTCTTTAGAGAGACGCAGAGTTAGAGGGGACATGATAGAGGTATTCAAGTGGGTTAGTGGGATTAATAAAGGGGATATGAAAAATGTACTAAAGCTCAGTGATAGCGAAAGAACTCGTACAAATGGTTTCAAATTTGATAAATTTCGTTGCAAGAAAGATATAGGCAAATGTTGGTTTGGTAACAAAGTTTTGGATAGGTGGAATAGGCTGCCAAGTGCTATAGTGGGATCAAGAACGATAGGGAGCTTTAAGATAAAATTAGATAAGCATATGGACAAGATGGATTGGGTGTGAGGGGGACCTGTCAGGTGTGGGCCAGGTGTGGGGCTCTGCAGACCCCCGTTTTTCTGACCTCTGACCGTTTCGGTGAAGTCAGTCCTAATGGTGTTTTTAAGCTGGGCTTATAATTAGTCCTTATAATTAGGGTAGGGTGTAACTAGGATCTGCCTTGTGTAGGCCAATCGGCTTTCTGCAGACTCCCATTTTCTTATGTTCTTATAACTCCTCGAATTACTTCTGGTACCTATTTTCTGCTAGGTGAACAGAGACTACAACGTGAAAGGAGACAAGCCCAAATTGTCTCCACTTGGCCGAGAATTCGAGCCCCGGTCCTCTCGATTGTGAGTCGAACGCACTACCACTACTCCACCGGGCCAAACCGTGTGTGTGTGTGTGTGTGTGTGTGTGTGTGTGTGTGTGTGTGTAGAGGTATATATCAGGAAAAAGGGACATATTGAGTATTAGAACAGAAGGAAAGAGCTAATTCAATTATCAGGAATAGAGAGAGGGGATAGGATCACTGTGGGCCTGTAGAATGAATATAGGGTTATTGAGTTAGGCTGTGGTCTGAGAATAGAATAACGGAATTGTTATGCCCTGATTTTATGCAAGATTAACAATTGATTTGGGTGAGTTCTACTCCACTGGGACTTCCAAGTTCATATAAATACATATACAATAAAAGACAACAGAGGATAAATATTTCGCAAAATATGGTTTAAAGAATACAGCTTTATTTCTCATTTACTCATGCAATAAATATCTGAAAACATGTAATGGATCAATACCAGTTAAACGTATGGTCAGCTTCGAGCACAGTCGCGGATCTAGATGGGTGGCAGGTATTATGCTCAATTTCACTATAGTAGTGAAGTTTACATACTGTGAGCTTAGTTCGAGAGGGTGTATTCTAAGGAGTGTTCGTAGGTACTTTCACTTTCTCCCCGAGTATGTCAGTAAGGGGGTTAAGGCAATGCCTTCTTTATACAAGGCCTGAGCGATAGGTCCGTGACGTCACAGCTTTAGGTAGACCGTCTCCCCGCGCTCTGAGCTGCTCTCCCAACTCTTGCTTACCACCACTCTCAACCCAAGACTTTCCCTGAAACTCACTAAACCCTACACGTCCCTTTTACAGTAGACATTTCTGACTTGCATTTGCCCCTCACATACGTATAATTTATTTGAAAACTAGGTTATGAATATAAATAAAATATATATTATAAAATCATTCCTATTTCATTAAGCTATGCATAATGCAAGATCGGATATCTAATTCGATAAAATAAATATGATTTCCAACTTAATTGACATAAATATACTCATCACTTATGTGGGAAGTAGGCTATGAATATAAACTGGATAAATATTTTTAAATCATGTCCATTTCATTAAGCATACCTCCTTTACGTAGGGCACGTGGTACCCGTCTTGCAACTCAATCCCACCCCTACTCTGTGCAACTCTCCAACCCAAGAGTGAAACGTTACTCTCAAACTTTCTTCTACTCAACATCTGAGCTCTGGAACTCTCTCCCAGAATCAGTCTTTCCCTCTTCCTATGACTTAAATTGCTTCAAACTCCGTGTGTCCAGGCATTTTGGCTCGAACGTCCCTTGATTTTGGCCCTGTCACTCTTTTAACTATGGGGGAGGCACTCGCTATAGGCAGTTATGCCTTTTGCCTCCCTCAATCACATAGAAAAAAAAAATGCAAGAGCGGATACAAAGTCACAAAATTTACACTATTTCCAAAGTTTATTTACATGAATATCGCCATAAATATCATCAACTCTTTACATATACAGTTAAATCGCCCAATTTTCTTCTCACACAAACTCTTTCATCAAGTTTTACATCTAACTCTCCACCTTAATTATAATTTAAATCCACTTAACTCTTTCACCCACTTCAATCACAACCACATCAATCCACCCTCCACCGCAACTCATTACATTCATTATATTGCATCACTTAAGGTGGCGTCACATGAGCTATTTATTTAGAAATTGTTTGGAGCAATTAAGATATGATGGCTTTATATATACAGTATTAGAAGAAATAAGCCACCTAAGATAATCTACATTAAATCTAGCTTCTCTTAGTAATTTCGAAAAGCCCTGAATGTCAATAGAAAGAGCTTGGCCATGGAAAATTGCCAGAAACACACGCACATGTGACTCAGCCTTTAGCCTATGTCAAAGTCTGAAGCTTCCTCTTTTTCCCTGATAAATTTGTTTTATTTATGAAGTCGTTTTCTTTAGTACAAAAATTATTTAGCAAGGCAACAGTAACCAGCAAGATAGGTTATAACGTGGAGATAATCCATACATTTCTCAATATCATCATCCGTTACCTCTATATCAAACCTATACATGTGTATAGGATTCAATAAATCCTTGCAGTCTGGAACTATGCCTGATCAGTGGAAGCTAGCCAACGTAACACCGATATTCAAAAAAGGCAGCAAATCCCTACCCAGTAACTATCGTCCAATTAGCTTAACCTCAGTTGTATGTAAAATGCTAGAAACGGTCATACGAGACAGACTCGTAAATCACTTAGAGGAAAATAACATACTTAAAGATACTCAACACGGCTTTCGTAAAAAACGTTCCTGTTTAACAAACCTCTTAGACTTCTTCCACGATATCCTCAACCTCTACGATGAGAGTAAAGCTGTAGATATTATATACCTTGATTTTCAAAAGGCCTTTGACAAAGTTCCCCACAAACGTTTACTGCTAAAACTAAAAGCGCATGGAATACAAGACGGTGTGTTGAAATGGATAGAAAATTGGCTCAACAACAGAAAGCAAAGAGTAGTCATAAACGGTAAGGCATCTAAATGGACCAATGTAAGTAGCGGGGTACCCCAGGGATCGGTACTAGGACCAATTCTCTTTCTAATTTACATCAACGACATAGATGAGGGTCTCACCTGCACAATCTCAAAATTTGCTGACGATACAAAAATTGCAAATAGCGTACTCTCAAAAGAACAAGTTGACGATATGCAACACAATCTAGATAAATTGTCATGTTGGGCCCAAATTTGGCAAATGAGTTTCAATGCGGATAAATGTAAAGTACTACATGTCGGATACCTAAATGAGAAAGCAAACTATTCGATGAATGGCACTCAGCTTAAGAATGTAAACAGAGAAACTGATCTGGGAGTAACAATATCGAGTAACCTAAAACCGAGTCAACAATGTTCAGAAGTTGTTAAGAAGGCAAACAAAATAATTGGCTTTATAGGCAGGTCATTTGAGCATAAATCCAAAGAAGTTATCCTAACCCTTTACAATTCCTTAGTCCGCCCTCTTCTGGAATACTGCGTTCAATCCTGGTGCCCTTATTACCAAAAAGATATAAACAAGCTAGAACGAGTTCAACGTAGAGTTACCAAAATGATACCTAGCCTAAAGAACAAACCATACGAAGAGCGTCTTAGAGAATTAAATCTATTTCCTTTAACCCAGCGCAGATTAAGAGGCGACTTAATTCAAGTGTTCAAAATCATCAAAGGCATCGACAATATGAACTGTAGTAAGTACTTCACTATCGACCAATCTAATTACACACGGGGAAACGGTTGCAAAATTATTGGTAAATCTTTTAACTCGCACGAATCTAAGAATTTCTTCTTCAATCGAGTTGTCAACTTGTGGAATGGGCTTCCCCGAAACGTTATAGACTGCAGCACCGTTGATTCATTTAAATTCCGCCTAGACAAATATCTCGCATCAAACCCGCGACTGACTGCGTTTGTAAATGAATAACTTTATCCTCCCCTCAGTTACTAACCCATATGTCCCCTACTAACTTCCTAGTCCTGCCACGTTAGTGGCAGGGCAGTAGTTCCCTTTCCAATGTTCCCTTACCCACTCTAAACCACTGTTTGGACACTTGATCCTCAGTGTTTTGGAGGACAAGCAGCCTAGAAGGGTCACTAGATCTGTTGTTGCTTGATTTCCTTTGTACTCCTTTGTACTCCTTTGTACTCCTTTGTAGCAAATCATTATTTTCCATTTTTTCCCACTTTTCCTCTTCAAAATCTTTTAAATCAACACTCTGGTTATGGAACGGTATCCTCAGTACTGACATCATCCTCAATTTGTTTTCACACTCAAACACTTGCCGAACAGATATGTTAAAATTGCAACCTGCAAGCTGCCGATATTTGCCGAACCTCGCCTCCAGTTGATCCGTTTGAAATTTTCCTGGCAATATGTACTTCATTTTAAGTTCGCCTATACAATAATCTGTTATATGTAATATTGCAGTGGTTGTATGTTTGAGAGCAGTAAATGTTTCATTGGTCAGTTTTCCAGCTACTTTTGTCATGCCATCCCAAAGATTTAACCAATTGAGAAAGTAATGCAAGAACATATATTTTTCACATCATTAGTCAATGGGGCAGCATATTTGTTATTAATACGAATACCTTTATATGTAGATTTGACATTAATTACCGTCCACCACACATAGATTATTTGTATGTATTATGCAACATCTTCATAACATGGCAAATTATGTTTTTCTCCTAGAGTTAGTAATGCATTAATAGTATACTCATTGAAAATTTGTACAACAAAATTGACATTTTGTTTTTCAGGATTTGAGGGTGACAACGACTTTAGTGTAAGCTTATATGCACAGTTAGGCAACTTAGATGGAACTGCTCCTTTACAAATCCTTGGTTTGCCTAATTTAGCCTTAAGCGTCCTTCCAGTTCTCTCATCAAAGTATGAAGTCTCCCTCTCTATATCATCTGGATGGAAGTGTAGTTCACACACCTGTAAATAGGTGGGAGTGGTGTATGTTACATATATGTTTGAATGTATATGTTCGTGATTTAAATAGTGTTGATAGGCATATATATATATATATATATTATCATCGCGCACAATTTGGCTCAGTAACATTTTCTATTTATTAATATAAGTAGGTAGTATATTAGCCTACCATTTACCACCACAAAAAACAAAAAACAAAAACAAAATAGGCCTAAGTATGTAATCTTCTCTACTACAGACACCCTGCAATATTTTTGCAATATCAAACAAAATATGGTCAACAAATGGTTGCTAAACGTAAGATTGATGGCTAATTTTCTATTACCCTAAATTAATATTCCTACGTACTGTATGGGTAATAGGATGATTGTGTATATATATATATATATATATATATATATATATACACATATATATATATATATATATATATATATATATATATATATGTATATATATATATATATATATTTCTAGTCTCTCAGTGGGGATCGAACCATCGACCATCAGAACGATAGCCGACGCTTAATCAATTACACCACGGCAGTCTGACTGCCGTGGTGTAATTGATTAAGCGTCGGCTATCGTTCTGATGGTCGATGGTTCGATCCCCACTGAGAGACTAGAAACATTTAGTGACTCACGTGTATTTGTGATATATTCTCAATATATATATATAATAATAATAATAATAAAAGCGCTATTAACCCAGAATATTATTCATATACTGGATGACATAATTATGCTTAGAAACCGTAAGTTGTAAATATAAGAAAACCAGGAAAATCAGAGAAAATTTAACAAGAAAAGGGAGGACTATTATAGTTCATATTACTGTAGCTAATTTCGTTGTACCGGTATATAAATTATAATAAACTGGCTACTACGATTACTATAACCAATACCGTTCTTGCAATAGAAAACAACTCTTAAAACATTATTCAGATACTTGTATGTGTGAGTATATAAAGCTTTTGGTGTGTAAAAATACCGCGGCCTTGACATTATTGTGGCCGCCACTTGACCGTGACCGTCGCCATATTTGGGTCCTAGTTCAACTCGCGCTTACCCACATTCTCAGTTAATTTTTACCCTCTTCTTCAGTATCTGATATTCAGTATATTATCTAAAGGTTAATACACTTGGACATGTAATCATGGGACAATAAAAATAATACATGTACATTGTACTTACTTTGCTGTACTGATTAGGTGTATAATCCTTTCGTTTTATAGCTCTCGTCCACTGAGCTGAAATATTTTACGTCTTTAGGGAATGAAAATACACACACTTTAGGCCCATTATCATAGTTTCCTTTGCACAAAGGCACACAGCACGTATAGGGCATCGTATTAAGAGTATTTCATAGAGTTAAAAGTCTATATATTCACGAATAGGCTATGTATATAGGGGGGGTGTGGTGGAGTGGTCTTGCCACTGGCCTGGTAATCCAAAGGTCCCGGGTTCAAATCCCGATGTATCAATGGGAAGATATTATTGGGATGGAATTTGTGCTGTACCTGGTATCAGTGCATTACCACAAGCCCACCGAAACGTCAATAAAATACCCTCATTGTTCCCTGATTAAATAGCACTGTATGAATATTCCCATATTCAAAATATGCTATAGGGGTGCAATGCCTGGTGAGTTATCTGCTCAACAGGTGGCGTTGTGTGTGTGTAAGTGTGAGAGTCCGAGTGTAGGGGTGAGACAGTGAAGCACGGGAACGAGGTGGCTTCAGAGATGGGGTCGTTTCGGGCCATGAGTGAGCACCGTGCCTCATGTAAAGGCAAGATGGCAGGTGCTCGTTGTACTCTACGTGCTTCACATGTCTCACTCCCTAGACTGGAACAAGACCTCACGGGCTTCACTGTTCATTGTAAAGCGGTGAATGTTAAGGCTCTCAGCCTATGCCCGAGAGGAAGTAAGTTGGAATATAGAAGGAAAAAAAAAAAAAAAAAAAAAAAAAAATGTATACGAAAACCATACGCACAGGAACAGTTCAAACACGCTGCAAATAAGCTACTGAACAGTTGCCAGTTAGACTAGTAGTCGAGTTGCCAATGCGGCTTTAGGATCCCGACCCCCTAATATTTGTGACGTAGAAGGTCACGTGACAGATGGTCGCGCAGGCCTTGTATAGAGAAGGCATTGGTTAAGGTCAAGGTCAACTGCCTTAAGTAGGTACGAAGGGTTTTTCATAGAAAACGATAGAGTCGATGATGGACTCTGAAATATTTCCTTAAAACTCTTCGAAATTTTGGCAGTCACTAACCTCTCAAAGCTGGTTAAAATGAAGTTAATTCAGAATCAAATCACTATTTGATGGTGTAGAAGTCTTTGGTATCACTCGCACTGTAGATACACATAGTCCGTGACTTTGTAGTTCGATTATTACTTTGAACGACTTGTGAAATTTTAGGGCACTTTGAGAGGGACTCTGTTTCTTTCTGGGGAATGCTTGGATTTTTGGCAGAGTCGCTGGTTCTCCCGAATCTGAATAAAGGCATTAATTCGGATTTGAGTTCTCTTTAATTGTGTATTGGTTCAACTATCGAATACACGGTCTGGGAAAGCGATTCTTTTCTCTTTGCTCCGTCTATGAACACTCGGAGGAATTTATTCACTTTGATGGTACTTTCAAGGACTCTATTTATTTCTCTCTCACTTGGCAGATTACGGTCTTAGTCACTTCTTTCTCCTTCTCGTGGTATCTCGGCGTGGTAACTTCTCTGGACTATTTTTCCTGGTGATTTTCAGGAGGTGGTTGGCTCTCTTCTTCTGCTTCCCCGTGGACAGTCTAGTGGGCCGGCTGTGTGAAGTAGTTACAGATGGGTTGATTGGGCTTGAGATCTTAGGTATGGCTCCGTAACATATAGTAATCGTGGGGCAATTACCGTTGGGCACCATACCGGACTAACGCGAGTATTTCAGAGGTGGGAGAAACTATTCGACTGTCCTGATCAGTGTATCAACCGTTGATGAAGTCCTGTTAAGGTACTCTCGAGCTAGGATCTTAAATATCGCCTTTTTGTTGGACGATATCGGACTAACGCATTAAGTTTGTCAAAGTATCCTCACTGACTGTCCTGATCTTTATGAGAGGTTCGGAGGATCCGTGGCGGTGTTAAAACCTTTTAGTTACACAGTCTAGTGGGATGCCACAGACTCAGTGTACCAAGGACTTCTCTATGCAGAGTGCCCCTGAGGGTGTCTCGCCAAGCCCAGTTTCCTATCTCAGTCACAATGTTTTTCACTGGAACACCAAGTGAGGACAGAGTTCCCGGAACAGGCCACGGCTTCTGTCTGAGTAACTATGTTTCTCACTGGGACAACAAGTGAGGACAGAGTTCCCGGGACAGGCCACGGTTTTCCTATCTTAGAAACTATGTTTCTCACTGGAACACCAAGTGAGGACAGAGTTCCCGGGACAGGCCACGGCGTCTATCTCAGTAACTATGTTTCTCACTGGAACACCAAGCGAGGACAGAGTTCCCGGGACAGGCCACGGTTTTCCTATCTTAGAAACTATGTTTCTCACTGGAACACCAAGTGAGGACAGAGTTCCCGGGACAGGCCACGGCGTCTATCTCAGTAACTATGTTTCTCGATGGAACACCAAGTGAGGACAGAGTTCCCGGGACAGGCCACGATTTTCCTATCTTAGAAACTATGTTTCTCACTGGAAACACCAAGTGAGGACAGAGTTCCCGGGACAGGCCACGGTGTCTATCGCAGTAACTATGTTTCTCGCTGGAACACAAAGGGAGGACAGAGTTCCCGGGACAGGCCACAATTTCGGTAACTTACTGCTTTTAGGAAAGTTTCCGGAGTCTGAACACTTTCCTACTAGTCTGCTCTAGGTACCGCCTATCAAGGGTCTCTATGTTAGCCGGAGACACCACGTCTAACAAAGATTCAGGGTTTGTTTGACTCACAGACAGTATCGTGAACTTTTCGTTCTTCCAACTGAATGCAGGGTAATCCTAAGACTTCAGAAGGTGGGATGCCAGTACTGTTGAAGCATTAAAATTGCTTGACTTTCCCCAGAAATCCTGAACTGGTATTGGGGATTACTGAGTGTACTCCTCCGGTACCTCTAGGATGGTAAGGGCATGAGGAGGTATTCTTAATGAGGTTCTTGAAACCTTCTTATTCTGTTGGTCAAAGTTTCCCTCAATACAATGACTTTACTCAGTGATGGTGTGATGATTAGGTTAATTATAGCTCCCAAAGCAGGGTACTTAATTAAAGGTTAATTACAATCTCAAGATTGTCTATATAAACTCAATAGAACTCTGGAAAACAATAATAGTGGATAAAGTGAATGAAATCTGAAATCTGTACTCTCGGGGAGGACTTTGGGTGTCGTGTGTACCGAAGGGGTGTCGTGCGCACCTGACAGGTGAGGGCTACAATGCGCACGAGACAGCGTTGATCCTTCTTACTCCTTCCCGACGTGGTGGGTTGGGAATTGTACTACGGATCTTTGTTAGTAGTAATTATGTGGATAATAATTTATAAATCTCCCTCGGTAATTCGTTGAATAAAGGGGTGTGTACGTATACAATCTTCCTAATTCGTGTTGGCAGGCCTGGGTATAAACACGGGGTATTTAACACCTTAAGAGCGGCCTAGGCGGTAATTTCTATGTACCGCCCAGCGTTTTTTTTTTTACCCTAAATAGGGTTGTTTCCGTGCTCATTTTCATGCATAAACAAGACCCAGAGCGTAAAACAAGTATCTATCCCTGAAAGGGCGTAAACAGAGCTTTCCAATGACACCCGAACCATCCTTGTACGACCACTGGTTCTCTTGCAACGATCGTGCAACACGAGTGCAAAAAAACTAAAATAAGGTAATTTCCGTACATAATTCCCTGTGTAGCGAGTGAGAAGAGGGGGAGGAAGTTAGAATACAGTTCAGTACACCCGCGGTGGTGTGGGGAGTGGTCATAAGGTTACTACGCTCGTCCCACCGCTCAGCTCTCTCTCTCGCAACATTACATGCTGAAAATGGCACTCGACAGCTGTCGTGCACCGCCACATAGTCCAAATTTATTTCACTCGACATATGTCGCGCGCCGCCAGTTAAGGGTTAAACGTATGGGGCGCCCTCTCTCGGGGCGCGGGCGCGTGAGACCCCCAGCGTTGTTTGTCCGTGGAGAAAATTTGGTACAGGAATTTCTGATTTAGTAGGAAGTATGTGTGAGTTGTAGGAATAGCAGGACTAGTTGAAGAGTGTAAAAAAAAAGCATGTGTGTATATATGTGTAGGAAACAGTGTCCCAAGGACTATTGAGGTATATGTTTACATCTTATTGCATACAATAGGATTTCAAACATTATTATAATTTTTTCATCTGCTAATTGAATTCTTCGGTGGTGAAGACAAGGTTTTACTAATATATATTTCTCTATTCTCCCCTAGGTATATTGTAAATGAGGGGAGAAAAAGGAAAACACAGGGATACATGGATAATTGATTTCTTCTGTGGCGAAGACAAGTTTTTATTTTAATTTGCATGTATATATAATAAGACACAGGTGTTGTCTTGACAGGTACATTCATAATACATAGGACAAGAAAAGATACATAGGTGAACAGGAGAAGAGTGACAGGTAGTTTAGAAATGTATGCTGAACCGCATTTTGCTCTTTGTTGTTGTCGGGAATAGGGTAATGATCCCGACAGTTTAGGTCCAATAGGGCATTTGAATTTGGCGGTATCGTATCGCATATACGATTTTGGCTAGTTCTTTGTGTATTGTAGTTTATTATTAAGTGTAGGTTAAATATTAACTGTAATGTATAAATATCTACACGAGCTCTAGATGTATCATGAAACCAAGTTATGGGTTATAATTATTATGAGCCGGCAGCCATATGTAATTTCGCGAAGCGATCGGACGCCGGCCCTTTAGTCTCTCAATCACCACCATACAGCCAACAACTTCCCCCCGGCTCTTGACTCACCTTTAGTCCACCATGAACTACCATTGATATCTATAACAACAGTCCTACATCACCAGTCCTCTAAGCTAAGTTCATTGTATCGATATTGTATTATGTGAACATTCCTACATGTCATGTAATTGAATTAGCAGTGTGAAATAGGACCGGACTCCATCTATTAACTTCGCCGTATTGGTAATTATTATATAACTATTTGTTGGGATATTTTCATGTACCAGTGATATGCAATTTAACCTCTTTGTCTAAATTCCCGACAAATAATGGTCCTTCGTGCCCTAGTGCTTATTATTTTACCATTGAAGTGTTTTGTTTACTACCGCTTCACTTGGTATTGCTAATGGCTGCCGCCTCGTACTTTTGTTGGGCCGACTGCCCTTTCCCTAGTTTCTTAGCCTAGATTTTTCCCTCGAGTTTTTTTTTCTGGGTAACGCCGTCACAGTATTTTTTTGGGGCTGGTTTTCCGGTTTTTTGGACGTTGTGCTCCTTGCCGTTCTTAGAGGGTTTGTTGGGCTAGTGCTGGGTGTGAGGGTTTTTTCGTTGGTTCCATTTCGCGCGGTTGAGCTAGGCTATGCCTGCGGGTGTCTGTGGTAGCTATTAATTTCGCTTTGGTGGTAGGCCTATAGTGTTCTCCATGTTTAGGCATTATGGGACTCCTTATTAGTTTTGCCGGGGGGAGGGTTCTCATTTGACTAATTTAATTAAATTTTATAGCCTAGTTGCCTAATTACGGTCATGGGGTTCGGTCTCTGTTGATTCCTAAGCGATTGACAGCCAACAGACCTCATGATTGTGGGATGGGCAGCTGGGCTAGGCCTAATACTTATTACTAGTCAGTTCTTTTCATTTACCCTTCTTTCTCTAGCCCTAGTTTGTTTCTGCTATTTGTCAATTTGCTCAATTAATTCATCCTACTGCAGCTAGTAGCCTAATGACCGTTTCCAAATTGGGAGTGGCAATGCTATTGCCACATTTTGTAATTTAAATTAATTTGTGTAACTAGTTTGCTTTATAGTTTAGAGAGTTAATAGCTTAGATTGAGACCTTAACGATGACAGATTTAAAGAAACTTAAGATTCTGAAGGGAGGGATGAAGGGAAGTTTAAATAGGTGTTTAAGAGATCTTGATGAATTTTTATTAAGTGCCTCGGCTGATCAAATTAAGGGTAAATTTTCTACTGTAACTAAATCGCTAGCCACTTATGATAATTATGTTCAGCAGGTATATGGTTTATTGACAAGTATTGACGATGTGGAAGAAGAAATGTCAGCAGATCTTGAGTACGTTGAGGATGTTAATACAGCCTTAGCCAGACTATCTTCCACACAAGAAACACACCCTGTTAAGGATACCGGTACACCAAAGGCGACTGGTTCTAACCTGCCGAAGCTTACTTTGCCTACCTTTTCCGGGGATTCGACTACCTGGACTGGATTTTGGGATATCTTTGAGTGTTCCGTTCATCGTAATAAAACACTTACATCCATCCAAAGGTTCACCTATCTCCGTGGCCAATTGAAAGGGGAGGCATTGAAGTTGATCGATGGGTACAAGCTAGAAGCTACAAGCTACAAGCTACGAGTCTGCAGTGGAGTTGCTGAAAAGAACTTGAGTCTGCAGTGGAGTTGCTGAAAAGAACTTACGGGAGAGAGGAAGTCATCAAGGCCACATTAATGACTAAATTCTTCACTCTAGATCCTCCATCCTATGATGTGACAGACCTAAAGGAGTACTATGCCTCCTTTGAGAGCCTCCTCCGATCTATGGAGACAATGGCCATCACCAAGGAGGAAATATTTAGTATAAATATCTTGAACAAGATACCCTCTCCCCTAAAGGAAATCGTAAGACGACAACTAAGCGACTCTCCACTAAACTTGGAAGCGTTGGTGCAGGTGTACCAGACTGAAATGTTTAACATGGAGAGTACTGGACACTACCGACCCGTGGAGATGTCGCCATCCACTGCAGCTTTCCCGGTACAGACTTCTCCTAAACAGAAAAGGCCAATATCATTAGGTTGCAAGTTGTGCAGTGTCCACGGTCATCTGTGGTACCACTGTCCTAAGTATCCTAAGGCTACACAGAAAATTGGCAAGGCTAAATCGCTTAATTTATGTACCAGCTGTCTGGCAAGAGACTACTTCAACAGTACTCTTGCACAATTCCTACATCAAACCTTGTAAGTATTGCAAGGGAAACATTGGTTTTCCCTTTGCACCCAGTCTGATCGACACGACGGCAAAGAAAAGGGGAGAACCACCAAAGAGTCACATGAGAAAGGTAAAAGCAAGGGTAATAAAGTATCTGCCATGTCCATTGCTTCTCGGGAATGTCAATTGCTTCCTACTATGATGCTTCCAGTAGTGGGGAGTAATAATAATACTATAATGACGCGCACCTTACTCGACCAGTGCTCACAGAGGTCATTCGTTCTGCAGTCATCATTACCCCAGCTCAAGTGTACCAGCAGGGGAGGTGTGGTGGAGTGGTCTTGCCACTGGCCTGGTAATCCAAAGGTCCCGGGTTCAAATCCCGATGTATCAATGGGAAGATATTATTGGGATGGAATTTGTGCTGTACCTAGTATCAGTGCATTACCACAAAGCCCACCGAAACGTCAATAAAATACCCTCATTGTTCCCTGATTAAATAGCACTGTATGAATATTCCCATATTCAAAATATGCTATAGGGGTGCAATGCCTGGTGAGTTATCTGCTCAACAGGTGGCGTTGTGTGTGTGTGTAAGTGTGAGAGTCCGAGTGTAGAGGGTGAGACAGTGAAGCACGGGAACGAGATGGCTTCAGAGATGGGGTCGTTTCGGGCCATGAGTGAGCACCGTGCCTCATGTGAAGGCAAGATGGCAGGTGCTCGTTGTACTCTACGTGCTTCACATGTCTCACTCCCTAGACTGGAACAAGACCTCACAGGCTTCACTGTTCATTGTAAAGCGGTGAATGTTAAGGCTCTCAGCCTATGCCCGAGAGGAAGTAAGTTGGAATATAGAAAAAAAAAAAAAAAAAAAAAAAAAAAGGGTCAAGAGAATTTGCGTCTCCATGGTTTCACTGGTGAAGTAGATTCCAGTGACTATGATATAGTGGAGATTTCCTATGTTTATAGAAGAAAGGTATGTCCCATCAAGGCTGTTGTGGTCGACAAACTACCCAGTTTCTATATAGCATCAGAGATTCAACCACATTTGAAATATCTCAGAAGCAAGGGTTATAAACTGGCTGATGATCAACTCTTTGCTAACAATGGTATTATGCTACTGGTCGGAGCTGATTATTACTACGACCTGGTTCACCCTGGATATCGGCGGGTAGATAAGCTAATAATGCTCCCCACGATCCAAGGGTATGCCATTTCTGGATCCTATGCCACTTCCTCTCAAGACACACAGGTGGAGGTGGTTACGGTCCTCAAGGTAGCAGTAAGCCCCATAGATAAATATATTAGGCCATATGTGCCTGATAATACATGTACTGATATAGATAAGCTATGGGCCTTGGACAATATTGGAATTGACCCACATGAACTTGATCGGGATTCCAAGCTAGCGTTGAGCTCGTATAGAGAGACTGTAACGTATGACTCTGGCAGGGGTCAGTATGTGGTAAGGCTCCCTTGGAATGATAGTAAGAGTAAATTACCTACTAATTTCCATCTAGCACTTGGTAGATTACGTGGCCTTCAGAGGCAGTTTGTCAAGGATCCAAAGTATTGCGAGACTTATGCGGCAGTACTACACGAGCAGGTACAATGTGGATTTGTGGAAAGAGTAGATCTCAGTGAGTATGGGGATAACATCCATTACCTTGATCACCATGGGATTAAAAAGGACAGTTCCACCACTCCTGTTCGTATTGTGTATGACTGCTCTGCTAAATCCAGTGATCGCTCCTATAGCCTGAATGATTGTCTGTACACGGGTCCGTCCCTGGTCTCTGATCTTGCGCAAATAATGTTGCGCTTCAGATGTCATAAGTTTGCATGGGTCGCCGATATTGAGAAGGCCTTCCTGATGCTTCAACTCCATCGTGAAGACAGGGACTCGACAAGAATTTTATGGCCACGGGACCCAATGGATCTAGATTCAGAGTATCTGGTCTACAGGTTCAGAGTCGTCTTATTCAGGGCGACCTGTTCCCAGTTCCTTCTCAACGCTACTATCTTGCGACATCTTGAGGAGGCTGGACTAGATCCTTACTTCAAGAATGAGATCAAGCAGGGGATCTAGCTGGACAATCTTCAAGGCACTGGAGACGAAGATTTATTGCTCGAAAGATGCTGGGAGATCCGCGATACATTTGCCAAGGCTCATCTATACTTGAGAGAATGGGCCACTAATAGTGATCTTTCGAAAGGTCAATTTGCTTCTGACGGTGTAGTTACTGAGAATAGTGAGGTGAAGTTTTTAGGCCACAAATGGGACACTACCACAGATTGTATATGCTTCTGTCACACCCCATGCGGCAGTGAGCTTATGACCAAGCGAAACTGCTTAAGCTTGTCAGCGAGGTTGTTTGATCCCCTAGGTTTTTTGCTGCCTGTAACTATCTGTGCTCTTATGTTTTTACAGCAACTGTGGCAGCTAAAACTAGATTGGGACACGCCCCTCCCGACTGAGTTACAAGATACTTGGCGGTCAATTCGGTCGGACCTTTCCACATGTTGCAAGGTCCAACTTAATCGTCAGGTTAATAGTGGTCAACAGGTGGATCTACATGCCTTTTCTGATGCTAGTAATAGTGCGTACGGTACTGCCATATACATATGCAATGGTAGTGAAGCGAAACTGGCTATAGCAAAGGCCAAAGTAGCCCCTATAAAGAAATTTACAGTTCCTAAATTAGAACTTGTTGCATTGCTTCTGTCTGCTCGTCTAATAAAGTTTACACTGGATGCTTATACAGACATACTACAGATTAATAACGTCTATGTCTGGAGCGACAGTCAAAAAGCACTTTCATGGGTGCACAGCCAGAAAGTGTTATCTGTTTATGTTTCTAATCACACTGATGAGATACATAACTTAGTTCCTACAGCTAAATTTCGCTATGTGAGCACCAAGGATAACCCCAGTGACATAATTTCCCGGGGGATCTCGGCGCAACAGTTTATGTTGTCCTCTATTTGGTGGCATGGACCTCCATGGCTTATATCTCCAACTGCATGACCTCAGGATTTCAGGGAATGCATATCTGATCCTTCAAGTCGGCCCCAAGATGATGTGTTAAGTAGTTCGACTGTGAGTATTACACATCAGGATAACAAGTTGGTAGAGTGGGAACGTTACGGCAGCTATGATTAAGTAATACAGGTATTTGCATGGATATACCGTTTCATTAACAACATGAGAAGTCGGGCTCACAGGTCTTTCCTTAGTGAAGATTCGAAGCATATCAGACTCCATGAATTGAGATCAGCAGAAGCGAAACTAATATGTTTAGTACAAAGGGAATCTTATCCTACTGAACATCAAATCCTGAGCAAGGAGTCAAAGGCCAAACCCTCTAACTTAATGAGGCAGCTAGGATTATATATGGAAGGAGGCATAATTAAGTATAGAGGCAGGATACAAAAGGCGGACATTATTGATTCTGCGAAATATCCTGTCCTCCTTAGCTCCTCTCATTTGATTACCAAACTGTTGATTCGCCAATGCCATAGGACCTGCCTACATTTTCGCGTAAATTATGTTCTGGCGTATATGCGACAACGTTGGTGGATCCCTAAGATGGGAAGCAATTAAAGGGATCCACAATAGCTGTACTATCTGTAAAAGATTACAGGGTAAGCCTTACTCCCCAGTAGATCTACCTCCCTTACCTGAGTTCAGGGTACAAAGGACTGAACCATTTCAGGTAACCGGGGTAGACTACACCGGAGCGATTCAAGTTAGAGAATCGCTCGGTAATATCATAAAGGTATATGCCGTTCTATTCACATGTGCGGTAACCAGAGCGATTCATATTGAATTGATTGACGACTTATCCAGTGAGGGGTTTTTGCATACTCTAAGACGCTTTGCAGGCCGCAATGGTTTCCCTCAAATTATTATGAGCGATAATGCGACTTGTTTTGTCGGGGCCTCTAAATATCTCCAGAGTTTAATGGATGACCCGCAAGTTGTGGCTACCCTCACTGGAAAGGATTGTCAGTGGAAATTTATACCAGCACGTGCACCATGGTTCGAAGCGATTTGGGAGAGAATAATCGGCATTGTCAAATCTGCCATGAAGAAGGTATTAGGATGGGCACTGGTGACCAGAAGGGAGTTGCAAACCATTTTAATAGAGATTGAGATGTCAGTCAACGACAGGCCCTTGACCTATACCTCGGCAGATGTTGACGACCTCTTACCCATTTCGCCTTCTATGCTAACACGTGGACGAACCCTTAATACCTTTCCTAGACATCAGTAACTGACGAAGATCTACAAGACCCTACGTTCGGCGATGCTGACGCCACCCGTCGTCGCTTCCAGTATGTGAACAAGGTGTCGGACGATCTATGGAAACGGTGGACCCAAGAATATTTGCTGTCTCTTCTCGAGCGTCACTCCAATATGATCAAAGGGACGAATCAACGATGGCCTCGTATTGGGGATATCGTACTGATTCATGATGAACGTCCTATGTTATTTTGGAAGCTTGGGAGGATTGTCGATTTGTTCCAGGGCATTGATGGTCTTATAAGGGTTGCTAGATTACGAACTTCGACTGGGGTTACTACTCGCCCAGTCGTAAGGTTATATCCCTTGGAGCAGGATGTAGAACTGCCGGATGACACTGGCGTCTCTACTGATACCCCTCCGCGGGAGAGTGCTGGTGACAGTGCTCCTCAGGGTGGGGCAGTTGATGATGAGAAGGATGATCCTCCTCTGGCTTCAGGTGGCGCTCGCCCCAAAAGGAGGGCGGCTATGAGTTCCGTGGATCTTTGGAGATCTAAGATCAAACAAGGTGATCTTTGAATCTTCGATGTCCTTCTGTTTTCTGTATATAGCTACTGTATATTGTTTTTGGTGGCGGGCAGTATGTCGGGAATAGGGTAATGATTCCGACAGTTTAGGTCCAATAGGGCATTTGAATTTGGCGGTATCGTATCGCATGTACGATTTCGGCTAGTTCTTTGTGTATTGTAGTTTATTATTAAGTGTAGGTTAAATATTAACTGTAATGTATAAATATCTACATCAGCTCTAGATGTATCATGAAACTAAGTTATGGGTTATAATTATTATGAGCCGGCAGCCATATGTAATTTTGCGAAGCGATCAGACGCCGGCCCTTTAGTCTCTCAATCACCACCATACAGCCAACAACTTCCCCCCGGCTCTTGACTCACCTTTAGTCCACCATGAACTACCATTGAAAATATATAACAATAGTCCTACATCACCAGTCCTCTAAGCTAAGTTCTTTGTATCGATATTGTATTATGTGAACATTCCTACATGTCATGCAATTGAATTAGCAGTGTGAAATAGGACCGGACTCCATCTATTAACTTCGCCGTATTGGTAATTATTATATAACTATTTGTTGGGATATTTTCATGTACCAGTGATATGCAAGTTAACCTCTTTATCTAAATTCCCGACAGTTGTGGTAGTGGGAGGAACCGTCCGGTCTGGTGTGATGGGGCGTTCTCTGTCCAGTGCGACCTCTCGCGCCTTGTCTGGTGTGACCCGGGATACTCCCTCGCCTCGTCTATTTGTTGTTATGGTTCTCGCTTTCTTATGGTTCTTTTGTGTTCTCTCCTGGTTCTTGTGCTCCTCTTCTTCCGGGAAATCTTCTTCCATTGTTCGTTTTCGAGGCATATTACTTCTGTCTTTCCCGTGAAAGGCCCGTCCTCGGGCCTCAGGTGCGAATGTTAGTACGTTGCCCTCGGAGTTTACTAAGGGGAGATGGTGGAGGTACGCCCACCATTGTTTCGATCGGTCGTCTGGAGTTTTGGTGGGGTCCACTAGGACACCAACGTGGGCCTTGGTGTCTGGTTCCAACGATGCTGTAAAGGCTTCGTGCAGATACCGTGTCCGCGTAAAGTGGATGGCGTCGTTGGACCATTCACTCTCTTGATAAACATAGTTTTAGGCATGGTGACGGCGGAAGTAGACAGAAACGTAGCAGGGGGTGTGCGGGTGGTGGTGGTGGTTGGGTGAATGACGTTTCTAGCTCTGCTAGCTGGAAGGTCATGACCTTTTGCGGACGCAAAGGTAGCAAGTATGCGGTTTGAGTGACATGGGGGCAACATTTGAGTGTTGGAACTGGAATTTGTGTTTGTTAGATGGTATGATTTGTTGATTTTGGTTTGTTTTTGAGGGATTATTGATTCAATTTGTGTTTGATGACACGGCTGTTTGTCAGGAGTACATATTGTAGATAGTGTATGAGTGATTCGGTCAGGTGGTTTACTTAGTCGACCTGATTTAGTGCGGGTGGCCCCGCGTAATTGTGTTTCAGTGTTGGTGGTAGACGACGGTGACGGGGATGTAGGTTTAGGGTTCGGAGTGGAAGGCGGAAGAGATAAGGGCTTTTGAGTAGAAGTAGGAGAGTGTGTTGGTGATGGGGTCAGAGGTGTTTTTTGTATGGTAGAAGGGAAGGGAGATAAAGTAGGAGGAGCTAGACGAGTGGGGGATGGTTTTGTAAGGGGTATGGAAAATGAGGTTGAGGGGTGAGATGGGGAATATGGAGTAAGGGTAGGAGGGGAAGGTGAGTTGCGCAGGGTGGTAGGAGAAGATATGGTTTGGGAAGGTCTAGGTTGAGGTGTTTGTGGATGCAGTATAGGTGGTGGTATTGACTGTGGGAGAGGAGGTGGTTTATTTGGGGGAACTATAGAAGGTTTGGTTGTAGAGGAAGGTTTTTTTCTTGTGGGTGGAGGTGCTTTAGCCTTAAGGTTTAAAGGCTGTGGAAGGTGATGTCTAGGGAAGGAAGATGGTGAGCGTGAAGTAGAGCGTGGAGGGGCAGAGGAGGAGGTTGACTTAGGGGGGGGAGGTGACTGGTGACGTCATTGGGCGGCGTTTCTTTTTAGGAGGGGATGAGCTTGGAGAAAAGTTTGGAGAGTGGTGAGGTGGCGGTGAGGGAGAGTTGAGGTTTGTCGAAGGATTTTGTGACCTGGACGATGTGGGAATAAAATGTCTTCGTATTTTCAACCGTGGTCTTAATTTATAGCGGGAGGTTGGGGTCTGTGGGGCTCGAGTTGGGGGGATTTTAGGGATGGTGGCATCTGAAGTCTGTGGGGTTGGGGTGATGTTATGAGAAGCAGGAACAGGGGGTGGCGTTCGTGGAGTATGTTGAATGATTTGTTGAGTTGTTGGTGGAGTCGATTTTGGAAGGGTTTGGGGCGAGGTAGGCATAGAGATTATCGGGAGTTTTGGAGATCCCATGTTGTCCTGAGTCCTAGGCAGGGTGGTAGGTTCTGGGGGTTCAGGGGTACTATTTGTCTCTGTTGGTGGTGGTAGTGGTGTATCACGATGAAGGGGTGAATATTTCCTCATTAATCGGTTTTGGTACGTTCTAACTCCCCGTGGTAATTAATGATTACTTGGAAGGGGTTGGGTATTTTCTCGATGGCATATGGGCCTACGTATCTGGGGCCTAATTTATTTATTACAGGTAATTTGGCGACCATGACAGTGTCGCCAATAGCAAAGGGGTTTTGGAGGGTGGTGGTGTCTGGTTTGACGTCTTGGCAGGTTTGTGCAGTGTGGAGGGTAATCTTTAATTGCTGGAGGGGGTCGATGGTAAGTTGAGTGGTCAGGGGAGTTGTAAGATGGCGGAATGGTAGTAGTAATGGCGCTACGCCATATACGCGTTCGAGTGGAGATATCCCGTCTTCTCGGGGGCAAGAATTTAAACCCCACTGGATCATTTTCACTGTGCCTGGCCAGTCAGCTGTTTTTAACTCAATCATTTTAGTTCTTAGTTGGTTATTGATAGATCTGTGGCTGTGTTCGCAGATGGCGTTTCCTTGTGGCCAATAAGGTGAAGAGTGTTTCACCTTAATCCCACATTTTGAGGTGAATGCCTCCCAAATTTGTCCTGTGAATTCAGGGGCGTTATAGGATAACAGTGATAACGGCAGCCCGAATACAGGAAAAATCTCAGTGGCTAATAATTCGACCACTGTTATTGCAGAATGGTCTTTGCTGGGGCAGGCGATTAAGAATTTTGAGTACACGTCCACGGAAGTAACGATAAAACGTTTTCCGTGACAGGGTGGAAATGGTCCCATGACGTCTAACGAAAGTACTTGCCAAGGTTTATGGGCAGAGATGGTTCCGGCTGGTCCTGGAGTCTTGCATCTATCCTTCCCCATGGCACAGGATTTGCAGGCTTCTATTACTCTTTTGGCAATACCTGAAGGGTTGACCGTCCAATATTGATTCTGGAACCCCTGGAGCATTTTCTTTTGTCCTAAATGTATATATACCATTTCCGCCATGGATGTAGATCATGTATTCTTGGGCAATGGCAGCTTCCACAATAATATGTCCGGACTCAGTGGTTAATTGGTCTCCTCATCGTCAAATATGTTGGAATATGCGACGAAGGATCCATTTTGGTTTTATTTTCTTGTCCCATAGTTGTAGGAGGGTTAATTGGTTCTGGTGGTGTGGAACCTTCGGTCTGTGCAGATGAGTCAGGGTTGGTGGGTTGGAGTGCGGCTAGGTTGGTGGGCGGTTGTTCCAGGACAGGTAAACGGGACAAAGCCTCCGTGTTTGTGTGAAGTTTACCGGGCCGATAATGGATTTTGATCTCATACTCCTCTAGGGTTTCTCTCCATCGTACCAATAGTGTAGAGTTAGTTTCGCATCGCCTAAGTCACTGTAGGGATTGGTGATCTGTGATTACGTCTAGTTTAGCTCCTAACACAAAAGATCTGAAGTGGTTAAGGGCCCAGATGACACCCAAACATTCGCGCTTGGTGGCTGCGTAATTTTGTTGCGCAGTATTCAAGGTCGAACTGGTGTACGCGATGACGTGCTCTCTTCCGTCTTGTACCTGGGCTAGCACTGCGCCAATGGCGTACAAAGAAACGTCTGTGTACAGTCGGAAAGGTTGTTGGTAGTCTGGAAAAGCTACTGTAGGGGCTTGTACTAATTTATTTTTTAGTGTTTCGAAAGCCAAATTTCGTTCGGTTGTCCATTTGAATTCGGTGTCCTTATGGGTTAGTTGATGTAGGGGACGAGCAATTTCGGGGAATTTTGGAACAAATCTCCGGTAGTAGGTGGCTAATCCAAGAAATGATCTCATACCTTTCACTGTGGTAGGTGGCTGTTGGTTAGCGATAGCTGAGAGTTGCTTAGGGTCAGGAGAGATGCCTTGTGCGGAAATGACATGTCCTAAGAATCCTACCGTGTCTTAGCAATCTCGCACTTAGAAGGTTTTAGTTTAAGTCCGGCGTCTCTGATGCGTTGCAATACCTGACGGAGTGTCTTTATGTGCTCTGGCCAGGTTTTAGAGTAGACGATGACGTCGTCGAGGTAAGCCAGAGAAGTCTCCCAAGTAAGTCCTTTGAGTACAGACTACATTAACCGGGAGAACGTGGCGGGACCATTGCATAATCCGAAGGGTAGCACATTAAATTCGTAAAGATGCCCTCCACTGGTTGAAAATGCTGTCTTTTGTTGGTGTTCGGCCGTGATAGGGACTTGCCAATATCCGGCTTGTAAGTCTAGTGTGGTAAACCATTTTGAGCCGTGTAGAGACTCGAGGGAATCGTCGATCCTAGGCAATGGTGATTGTTGCATCATCGAGTCGTCGATAATCCACGCAAAATCTCGTGGAGCCGTCTTTCTTTTTTACTAAAACGACTGAGGATAACCACGGACTGACGAAGGGAGTGGCGTAACCGGCATCTAGCATTTCTTGGACTTGTTGTTCTTCTTCCTTTCTTTGGACAGGATTTTTCCGGCGGGAGGGCTGGCGAAATGGGGGTCCTGTGGTGTAAATGGAGTGTTCTTCTAGGGTGGTCTTGCCAATCTCGGTCGAGGTTAGGGCGAATACATCGTGGAATTCTAGCAGGAGCTGTCTCATTTGTTGATGTTGGTGGTTAGTCAGATTTTCAGGAATTTTGGGTAATGTGGGGGAGTGATTTCTTTCTTCTGGAATCGTGGCGATGTCATGGAACGTTACGCGGTCGCCTATAATGAGGCCTCGAGGTAACGTTAAATTTTCGTCAGATATATTGGCAATGAGGATGGAATTATTTTGAGAGGATAGGATGGCAGGCTGGATCCTACACCGATCTGGCCCATCGGAAATACCGGTGGGGGTTAATATCATGACGGGCTGTGGCATGGGTCGGATTCGAACCCACTTTTGATGTGGAGGGGGAATCTAATTTTGTTCTTGGATGATAGCGGGACTGATTATAGTGGGTGGAGGCAAAGACTGGAAATGTTTTGTCTTGCAAGATGCTTTGCTGGGATGGTGAGGTTGGGGAATTTCAGGTGAAGGATTCATGGGGGGGGGGGGGGGTTATTTCAGTAGGGGACTGTGGTTGACATCGGGAAAACAATTTTGTTTTTGTTTTGTTTTTTCTGTCTCCTCTTCGTTGTTAGCATTGGCTTCAGTAGCAATGGAAAATTTAGAGAAAGAGTCATAAAAGTCATCGGGGGCTTCAGTAGCAATATTCACGATAGGTGAATGCATATCTGGGTCAGGAATATTAAAAGACAAAGCTTCAGTTGTCCATACTTAGTGTACTCAAACTAGTATGAACAGTCTCGATGTTACGTAATCGGGGTTGATGTAGCGTTACGTATCATTCCGTAGTCTTAAGTTGAACGCTTCCATAACCTTGGTCGAACGTTCCATGATTGGGTAGAATATATTATTCTATAGTAGTATATGGGAAAGTATTGTAGGGTTATAATTCCCATATATATATATATTTGTATTATTTAAGATTGTTTATAAGTATCTCATTGTAAAGAAGAAGGGATACATTTTCCATATGTTATGCGCGTGCGCGGTATGTCACGACAGAGACAAACATAACGCGCTCGCGCACTCTCCAACCAACCTCCGTCCCAGCTACACACGCTAAGCCTTCTTTCTCCTAGTTATTTCACCAGGTGTTTTCGCTTCACTTTTCATCTCATACTCCATAGTCACTACATCATCATCTTTGTTACTTAGCACAACTTAACGTAAATATCTAGCCTATTGTAGCCTATGTCCATACTCTGTTTACTATACTAACCACTTCCAGTCATCTAGCCTATTTTCCGCCATCCTCCAATCACCAGCTGAATTCATCTAAGGGTAATTATATTTCTATATGGTTAATGTTTCTTCAATATCAATAATATACAGTCCACTTATCTATATTAGCCATATAATTGGTCCTTCGACCTTTCACTAGTTTACCCCCCCCCCCCCCCTTTTTGTGGTTGGTGGTGGCCTAGCCTACGTGGTTATTTTTTTTTGTGCCATATTTCGTCTATCCCTCATGGCCCAGGGCTTTTGGCGTCATGGTGCCGCGGGTGGTGGGGTAGGGGAAGATTATCCTGCGGTGGTTGATAGGCCTGCGTGCCCAGGCCCAATTAGGAAGGTGGCAATTTTGGGCCACTCCTACGTCAGGGATTTGTACGTGGACCAAGCCGTCCACAGGCCTTTCTTTTCCGTGACTCCTCTGGCCGCCTCAGGTGCCCGCGTCAGCACCTTGAGATCAACAGAAGCCTGGGGTCAGTTTTTAGAGCTGAAGCCCGACTTGACCTTCTTGGTGATAGGAGGAAATGAGATAAGGAGCGGGGTCAGTCCGAGAGGGATTGCGGAGTTGATTGAGGTCCTAGCTGAGGAGGTGGTGCGGCTCTCGGGAGGGAAAAGTCCGGGTGATTGGGGTAGAGAAGCGGCAGGCTACACGAGGGCTCTCTACGGACGAGTTTAACCGCATTAGAAATGCGGTTAACCGATGGCTAAAGCGCCATATCCCATTCACCCGGGAGCGCTATCAGTCAATGAATACCTCTGAGGCTGACTTCAGTCCCGACGGGGTACACCTCACGCACGAGGCATCAAAGCGTCTCTATTCGGAGATCCTGGCCACCTGTCGTCGGTGCTTTATGCAAGACGAATATGCCATGGTCGCCAGGTCATACGACGAGATGTTTGCCCACCATGACGTTAGAGTTGATCAACAAAATCAGTATAGCCTAGATTAGTAAGCCTTCAAATCGGTACAGTATATTAATTAAATTTTGATTGTAAAACCTTTAGGCCCAAAGTATATAACAATTGATTGGCACTAAGATTAAAATCATCCATACTGTACTGTATAATAATTTCAAAAGTTAAGGTTATTCATTCTATATCAAATTTATACTGTCCAATAACTTCTTTATTTGATTCACATGTCATTCTAAATTCTTCTCTCGTCGTGTGCCCTGGAGGCGGGGTAATATGATAGCTGATAGGCTGAGTGTGTGTTAATTCAACTCAAAACCTTTTTCCTTGTGACTTCTTGAGATGAACTTTTCTTGTGTACAATTTTCACATTTATTAATTTAATAATATAAAATTAGCGGTACCCATTGAGTTTAGCCTGTTTCAATTACCCTATAGGCTCACTCTCTCTTAAAATTCTTTAATTTATTATAACTTTAAACGGTACTTCTCTTTTTGACATCTGGAGACTTTTGGCCTATACTGTATTGTTCTAAATTTCCCTCCCGGCTTTTCTTAACTTATGGTGTAATGATTCTATAATTTCATAACTATTATGTAAAGAGTTAAATTGAATTGAGGGTGTTTTATTTTCGGCTCGCGATTTATTTGATTTCTCGGAGTACTGTATTGTTGGCCGCAACTTATTCGGTCTGGCATTAATAGTTTGATTTAACGTAATTAGAATTCCTTCCTGTATAATCATGGCTGAAAGTGTACAAAAGCGTCGGGCTGGACTTAAGGGCTCTTTGACGGTCTTGACCTCTGATATTGACGGATTCCTTGATTCGGCGTCTAGAGTGGAGGTGGAGGCCAGGTTGCTCAGTATTCAAAAGCAACTTGACAAGTATGAGGTCACACAGGAGGACCTGGCCGACACTTGCGAGGACGCCGAGTATATCGAGGTGATCAGAGAGGATACCCTATATATGGAGGGCATACAAGTAATCGTTGCCACACTGAAGGGGATCCTGATTACAGAGGTCAAGAAGGAGGTCAGAAAAGAGCCAAAGAAATCCGCAGTCAAATTACCACATCTTACTCTCTCAAAATTTGAAGGTGATGCCACCATGTGGTCGGGATTTTGGGAGATGTTCAAGTGTACCATCCATGACAATCCCGACCTCACAGATATACAACGCTTCACCTATCTAAAGGGTCAGCTTCAGGGTGATGCACATAAGCTAGTCGAAGGATTCATAATCGAAAGTGCAAGCTATGCCCCAGCAATTGAGCTCCTGTAAGAGACATATGGGCATCCAAATCGAATCAAGGCAGCTTATGTTACCAAATTCAATCAATTAGTGTCACCCAAACACCAAACAGCTGACCTGAAGGACTTCTATGCCAATACAGAGAGTGTGATGAGGTCAATCATTAGCCATGGTATTTGTTTGGAGGAATTTTGTGTGGTGACTCTTGTCAATAAGTTACCATCACCACTAAAAGAAACCATAAAACGGGAAATGGGAGACTCGAGCCTGGATTATAAGAAATTCACTCATTGCCTCCAGGCTGAAGTGTACAATATGGCGGGTCAAGACAGAGTAGGGGGTACACCCATGGCTACGGCAACATTTACCGCCCAGAGTGAGTACAGGAAATTCAACTGTGTTCTGTGTAGTGGCACCAATCATTTATGGTACAAGTGTATGAAGTATAAGACAGGGCCTCTTAAGGTTAAAAGAGCCCGTCAACTACGTCTCTGCACTGGGTGCTTGTCAAAAGACCATGGCCATTCGGGTTGTACTAATCCTAACGTAAGAAGCTGCAAGTTTTGTAAGGGCAAACACTTTCATTCCCTGTGTACACAAAAACAAGGGAAGGAGAGTAGACCAGCGGAGGATAACACCAAGAGAGAGCAGACTGCTGCTACTTCAACTACAATGTCCGTTGCCACAGGTAAAAATACAGTAATCTTGCCCACCGTACAGCTGCCGGTAAAGGGTAAGGATAATAATTGTGTTAAAATCAGATCGCTACTTGACCAATGTTCTCAGAGGACCTTTGTGAAGTCTTCTGTTCTATCCTCCCTTTCCTACATTTCTAAAGGAACTGAGGAGTTATGTCTTCACGGATTTACCGGGAAACAGGCCTCTAGGGAATATAATGTTGTGGCACTGCAATACAAACACAGAGGTAAATTTCATCATCTAGATGCAATAGTGGTTGATGAATTGCCAGAACATAAAGGTGAACTTAACCTAAAGTCTAAACTGGTTAGTTTACAAAGTAAAGGCATAAAATTAGCCGATCCTTACGCAACGGACACAGATCAGCTGGAGCTGCTCATCGGTGCGGATCACTACTACGATATAGTGCGACCTGGGTATAAAAGGTCAGGTAGTCTAATTCTGCTTCCTACCAAGTACGGGTACGCCATCAGTGGTTCATATGTGACACAGTCTACAAGCTCCAGCACAGAAGTAATTACTGTATTGAAAGTAGCAGTAACACCAATGGACGAATACATGTCCACTGGTAATATTCCACCATGCAAAAATGACTTAAATGTTTTGTGGGAATTAGATCATATCGGGATAACCCCTAAGGAATACTCACTGGTTGAGCGTCAAGCACTATCGTCGTATGAGGATACCGTTACCTACGATCCCGACAGCCAACAGTATAAAGTGAGACCGCCCTGGAACAATTCCAAGGATCAGCTGCCATCTAACAAGTGTTATGACTGGGGTTCAAATATATCAGGGCTCTTATTCATTGGATTAGTAATGGCATAAATGTTACAACGGAAAGCGCTAGCTCCAACCTCTGAAGTATATTCCCAGTGAACAAAGAACACAAATACTCTACAGAGTTCTATATGCAATAATAGGCTATCAAACTCTCAATAAATGTGCGTCTACTCTAGGCTTAATGTTATGTGAAAACAGCCTATTACTACCTATAACCGAAGGTGCTTGGTTATGGTATGCAAAGTAAGGTGGTAAGAGAAGTTACAGCTTACGTTACTTTAATCAATAAATGTCAGGCACTCCTGCATGAAAGAAAGTGCACTAAAGTCCTTCAACACTAACAAGGAATCTTCTTTAAATGTTAGATGTTATAAAGATGCTCGTATCGGAAATGGAACCCAAAAAGGCAGGCAGTGGAACAATGCTCGTGCAGGCTATGCACACAAAAAGGCAGAATATATAATGCCGTCGGAGCCAAGAATATCCTAAACACTACAACACTAATAATAATCGCCACAATGCAGTATTCCTATCAACAAAAAGAGCCTAAGTCGTTTGTGTCTCAATACATCAAACTAGGCTGCGAAATGCTTGTGTAATCATAAATGGGTATGCATAAAAAGAGTAATTAGGTTAATACACTTAATGTCTACTGTGACTGATAAAGTTTAGCTAGAGTCAATGATACGAGATACTGGGGCGCATGGCATGCTGCATAGCCTAGTGCAAATCTCACGTCTGTGCGTCAAATATTACGTTATAATGAAGGGTAGCTCTCTTGAGAAACCTTAATACCGAAGTATTAAGCGTTCTCCTGGCGTACCTCAAAGACAAACAATCGAGACTAGAACAGTGCAGAATGGTATAGGCAAAAAGCCCTCATTCGTGCATACTCTACTCTCAATGGCACACAGACTAGAATTTACTCAATCAACTCCAGTTTTCAGGTATGTCGTGCCGCTTTTAACTAATGCCAGCACTCATAGGAAACAATACCTATTATATCAGACTCCCAGTCTAGCATTATCTAATCCAGCAGAACACTAATAATTATAGGAAGCGGCAATATGAAAGCCAACCAATGCTTCGTGATCCACTTATCTTAACAACTAACATACACAGGTTATATCAGACCTTAACACACAATACAACTGGCCAGCATGAAGCTGATTTTGCAGAGTTAACCAGAGGGGATATACTGTTAATAAAGAGGTGGTGAAAGATATGGAGAATGAGAGAGATAGGCAGAGGAAAAGATTCTCAGGAACGGAGTGGGGACAGATAGCAAGGGAAAAAAGATGAGTGTGTTCTAGAAACCAGATCTGAGGGAGAGTGGGGCGAGGAACCAGTATATATACTCGCACTAGCTCGAGCCGCGTGGGAAAAAAACGGTTACAAGTGATCTGGCCACTAACAAGAGCTCACAGCATGGTAAGGACCTCCCTCCACCAAACCCCCGCGAGGCAGCCAGCCGTGACGTCATCGAGCGGGACAAAAAACACTGCGCGCCTCCTCTCACTCCGTTCTAATCTCTCTCTCTCTCCCAGATCCTATCATTACTAGTTAATGACAAAACATATACTTTACAATTAAATATATAAAGCCTTGACATGGGCGAAAACAAAGAGCCTTTCTGGACTGCCCATGACACGAGCTTTCATATGAAATAAAGCACACTCTAATACATAAACTGTAGCCCCATCCACTGCCCTGGCAATCCTAGCGAGTCACTGTAGGACAAGCCATGCGGTTCTAACGGAGTGGTTAACGTCACACCCCCCCCCAAGATTTTTCTCAGAGGCCCCAAGGCTCACAAAAATCTGATGGTTAGAACCCATGCTATATCTCCACTTCCCATCACCCAGCGGCAGTAAAATATCTGGCACAGTTCTTCAACAAACATTTTTTCTCAAAATTATAACCCTCCCAACACAATAGGTTAAATTATATGTAGTTATGCTCCTCAAGAGCGAGCTTCTCTAGCCCAGCATTCTGAGAGGAGTGCAACTCAGAATTACTGCTATAACATACTGAAAAAATTCAACTATCAAAGAAAGTTTTTTTATTTGATTTTTATGTTTTTAATTTGTTTATTTCGGCTGCACTATAGGGGCAAGCCTAGTTTTTTCTTCTATACCAAACGCTCAACTCCTGCTTTACGACCCAATACGCTGGGCTACAACCGCGAGCCAACAAGCACCAAGCGCAAAATACCATTCAAACTAAAGCAGGAGGCTACCCGTGTGTCAATCTACCCAGGATCATATACCCTTGAACGACCATCTGCAACCACGTTGTCACAACCGGCAATATGGCGTATGTCCAGGTTATATACCAATAACCTTAGTGACCACCTGGTCAGCCTCATATTCCGATTGTGAAACTGGTCCAAGAACTTGAGGGGGTGATGATCTGGGTAAACTACAACGACCGGACCATAGGCTGGAACACAGACTTCGAAATGCCTCAGAGCAAGTACAGCCGCCAGCAGCTCCTCCTCGACAACAGAGCAGCTCTCCCGGGCCGAATTGTACTTCACCGAGCAGAAACTAACAGGATGCTCCAGCCCATCATCGTCCTTTTCCACAAGGACGGCACCAGCCCCCACACCACTAGCCTCCATTGCTAGTTGGAAAGGTAGGCTAAAGTCAGGGGCCCTGAGGATCGGGTAAGTGCACAACAGGTGTTTTACTTCTCTAAACACCTTCTCACACTCAGGCGCCCATTTGAACTTCCTATCCTTCCAGTTATCCTCCACCTGAGCTTGACTGTCCCGTTCTCCTTCTCCACCTTGACTGCTAAACGTCATCACAGGCACAGTGAGAGGCTCAGGGGGGTGCCTCCCATACTCCTTCATGGGATTAACATGACATAACTGATTTCGCTTCCGTCTGTGTGGAGTGGCTACCAAGTAAACCAGGTCCGATAGCTCCTCCACCACCCTATAAGGACCAGTGTACTTCGCGGATAAGGGGTGACCTACAAGGGGCAGTAGAGTCAACACCTCCTGACCCACGTGAAACTCCCTGAGTTCAACCTTGAGGTCGTACCTGTCCTTCATGAGGGCCTGAGAGCTAGTCAAATTACGGCCAGCCAACTCCAGACTGCGCAACATCCGTTCTCGACTGTTGAGGACACACTTGAGCATAGAACAAGGTTTTTCTGCGCCCTCCCATACTTCTTCAACCATATGGAGAGGCCCTCTGACACGGTGTCCAAAGACGAGCTCATTAGGGCTGAATCCCAAACTTTCCCCAGGTACCTCCCGTGCAGCAAACAAAACAACATGAATCTCCTGCGGGTAACCATACCGGGAAAAATACCCTAGCAAGCCTCGGACCACCGTCTTCGCTGACCCATTTCTCATAGGGTACGCGTCAGGGTACCTCGTTGCTACATCTCTCGACTGTGCAACACTGTCCTCCTTCAACTCGACAGCACCGGTACCACATTCAAGAACCTCCGGGTCTTCCAATTGCAACTTACGAATATCCGAAGGAGCAAGCCTATCCAAGTGTTTGCGAAACAACTCATGCCCCCCTCCTACATTAAGTTTGGCCTCCCGTTGCTCTCTCTTTGCGTACCGTTGCTGTCTCATCGTCTTTTTAAGCCCATCCTCTGCCTTTTCCACAACAGTTACTGGGTCTTCTTCAGACTCGATATTTGGTCCTAATACGGAGTCCCCGAGATACTACACTCTCAACCGCATCAACTTCCAACCCCTTCTCGGTACCCTTCCTCCGCTGATCTAAAGCTTGTTGACCAGAATGTGACTCCCTGGATGCAGGATCTCCGGTGACAACACACGCCATAGGCTGCACCGGACACTTCTCAACCCACTCCTGCTCCTCCCTACTCACGTCGGCCGGCTTCTCGGCAACGACCAAGGGTGGAGCCTCAGAAGTAGGTCCCGCAAAGTCGTTGCCGAGAAGGAGGTCGACGCCCCCAACAGGTAACTTCTCCACAATCCCTACATCCAGGTCACGAGTCACACCATCAACTTCCACCTTCATTCTCACAAGCGGGTATGACCTTGTCGCATTAACTCCCTGAACCACAATCACCCGCGCCGTATTGACAGGTTTACCAGTGAAATTTCTCAACAGTGTTTGCGATGCCCCAGTGTCACGCAAAATTCTCACCTCATGTCGTCTACCCCCCCACTCCACACAACCGAGTCCCCTGTGGTCACTAAAGGCATCACGGACAGGGAATAAGCCTTCCGGATCCTTCTGCACTGGCAGTGTATTTACCTCGGAAGAAATGCCTCTAACAAACTCCGATGTCCTCTTGAACACTCCAATGCCGTGAGCAAAAGACACGGCTGCCGGAGGAGGTCGACTAGGGCACTCATTTGCCTTATGACCCTCCTGGTGGCAAATAAAACACATAAATTTCGGTTTCGGTTATACTGTGATGTAAAAGGCCCCTGACTTTTCACATACGGTGTGGTGTAAGGTTTGGATTCAGTTTTAGTTTCATGGCTCTTCTGTTTAAATGTGTCATTGTTCCGGGGAGGGGGAGGATAACGGTCCTTAGCACTTACATCGTACTTCTGTGAGGACCCGCAACCCCGAATCAATGACAGCCGTCGATCAGCCATTTCTGCTGCTTCGACTAGAGTTCTTGGGTTTTTCTCCTTCAAGTTCAAAGTTAGATCACCGCCCGTACTCTTAAAGAACTGCTCCAACATCATTAACTGCTTAATTTCATCAAATGTTGTGACCTTCTCAGATCGGAGCCAGTTTCCCATAGCATCGGACAAGTCCCGGGCGTGTTCCAAAAAGGTGCTATCTCTTCCCTTAGTTACACCCCGGAACTTCAAACGGTACGTTTCTGGTTGCAATTCATAAGCCCTCAGGACAGCCTCCTTGAGATCCTCATACACAATACATGACTCCAAAGGTAACGCATCGTAGGCTTTAAGACCCTTGCCTATTAATCTAGAGGATACAAGTGCTGCCCATTTATTCTCTGGCCACTGGTGTTCCTGGCACTTCTTCTCAAAGCGTGTGAAAAATTCTGTTACACCACTCTCATCAAACACCGGAACCAGTTTCAATAAGTGCGAGAGAGACTGCTCATGAACACGGTTACCAGCCCCAAGTCGCTGTCCCGTTGTCTCTACTCGCGACTTCTCTACATCCATGTCGGCACAGTACCTAGTCGACTCAGCTTGGATTTTTGCTAGCTCTATGTGCTAATGACTGATAGTTTTTCTCTCTTCTATCTTGGCTAATTCTATTTGCTGCTGGATCTTAGCTAATTCGAGCTGAAGCAATAATTCTGGAGTTAACCCTTGAGGAGGTGAAGGTGCTACAATGTTTGAAATTACCGGTGGTCCCCCCAGGGGCAACCCACCCTGCCAGTCACCACCCAACTGCGGAAGCGTACCCGGGGTCGGCAAACTACTGGGATGGCTGGGAGTCGAGTGTAGGGGAAGCATGGCCGAAGGGCTCTGAGCACTCAACCCATCTCGCTCACCAGTCATCCTGCCCAGTACACACGTTATCAAGTTATCCTTGGTCATGCTGCTAGTAACCGCATGACCGATAGCTGTGGCCAGGCATTGAAGACCGTACCGATCCATACCCACCAACCGCTCGGCAGTAACAGGCCATTGCAAAAATATCCTAGCATCCTCCTCACAGTTCACCCGATTAACCCTTTCATCATGCTGCTGTTCCTCAGTTTCGACATTACGTACTGAGTCTCCATTCTCCTCTGACCCGGTATAAGACATGATGCTCACAAAAATTTCTCACCACAATATTCAGAAAAGAAGCACCCCAAACTCTTATACCTCGATATACACACAAAAATTCTCGGAAATACTCAAGGGCTATATACTATGTTGCAAAAAAAAAAATATTCTTGCTGATCCCCGCAAAATATTCTCCAAAACAACAAATGTTCCCTGCTAATAAATGTAGGTTCACCAAATCCTAGGTAAGGTCGCCATTTGTTATGACTGGGGTTCAAATATATCAGGGCTCTTATTCATTGGACTAGTAATGGCATAAATGTTACAACGGAAAGCGCTAGCTCCAACCTCTGAAGTATATTCCCAGTGAACAAAGAACACAAATACTCTACAGAGTTCTATATGCAATAATAGGCTATCAAACTCTCAATAAATGTGCGTTTACTCTAGGCTTAATGTTATGTGAAAACAGCCTATTACTACCTATAACCGAAGGTGCTTGGTTATGGTATGCAAAGTAAGGTGGTAAGAGAAGTTACAGCTTACGTTACTTTAATCAATAAATGTCAGGCACTCCTGCATGAAAGAAAGTGCACTAAAGTCCTTCAACACTAACAAGGAATCTTCTTTAAATGTTAGATGTTATAAAGATGCTCGTATCGGAAATGGAACCCAAAAAGGCAGGCAGTGGAACAATGCTCGTGCAGGCTATGCACACAAAAAGGCAGAATATATAATGCCGTCGGAGCCAAGAATATCCTAAACACTACAACACTAATAATAATCGCCACAATGCAGTATTCCTATCAACAAAAAGAGCCTAAGTCGTTTGTGTCTAAATACATCAAACTAGGCTGCAAAATGCTTGTGTAATCATAAATGGGTATGCATAAAAAGAGTAATTAGGTTAATACACTTAATGTCTACTGTGACTGATAAAGTCTAGCTAGAGTCAATGATACGAGATACTGGGGCGCATGGCATGCTGCATAGCCTAGTGCAAATCTCACGTCTGTGCGTCAAATATTACGTTATAATGAAGGGTAGCTCTCTTGAGAAACCTTAATACCGAAGTATTAAGCGTTCTCCTGGCGTACCTCAAAGACAAACAATCGAGACTAGAACAGTGCAGAATGGTATAGGCAAAAAGCCCTCATTCGTGCATGCTCTACTCTCAATGGCACACAGACTAGAATTTACTCAATCAACTCCAGTTCTCAGGTATGTCGTGCCGCTTTTAACTAAAGCCAGCACTCATAGGAAACAATACCTATTATATCAGACTCCCAGTCTAGCATTATCTAATCCAGCAGAACACTAATAATTATAGGAAGCGGCAATATGAAAGCCAACCAATGCTTCGTGATCCACTTATCTTAACAACTAACATACACAGGTTATATCAGACCTTAACACACAATACAACTGGCCAGCATGAAGCTGATTTTGCAGAGTTAACCAGAGGGGATATACTGTTAATAAAGAGGTGGTGAAAGATATGGAGAATGAGAGAGATAGGCAGAGGAAAAGATTCTCAGGAACGGAGTGGGGACAGATAGCAAGGGAAAAAAGATGAGTGTGTTCTAGAAACCAGATCTGAGGGAGAGTGGGGCGAGGAACCAGTATATATACTCGCACTAGCTCGAGCCGCGTGGGAAAAAAACGGTTACAAGTGATCTGGCCACTAACAAGAGCTCACAGCATGGTAAGGACCTCCCTCCACCAACCCCCGCGAGGCAGCCAGCCGTGACGTCATCGAGCGGGACAAAAAACACTGCGCGCCTCCTCTCACTCCGTTCTACTCTCTCTCTCTCTCCCAGATCCTATCATTACTAGTTAATGACAAAACATATACTTTACAATTAAATATATAAAGCCTTGACATGGGCGAAAACAAAGAGCCTTTCTGGACTGCCCATGACACGAGCTTTCATATGAAATAAAGCACACTCTAATACATAAACTGTAGCCCCATCCACTGCCCTGGCGATCCTAGCGAGTCACTGTAGGACAAGCCATGCGGTTCTAACGGAGTGGTTAACATCACACAAGGGTTTGGCCATAGGCCGTCTTCGGGGACTTCAGAAAAGATTCCTCAAGGAGCCTGACTTTTGCGAGGAATACTCAAAAGTCATAAAGGAACAGGTGTCCCGGGGTTTTATAGAAGAGGTGCCTTTTGATAAATCGGATACCGGGCATTACTTGGCTCATCATGGTGTAATCAAGGAGAGCAAAACTACGCCAGTGCGTATTGTCTTCGACTGTTCCGCCAAGATGAGTGAACGTCATCCTAGTGTTAATGACTGCCTGTACACTGGACCCTCACTGGTGCCAGATTTAGCGCAGGTTTTGCTTCGGTTTCGACTCGGTAAGTATGCCTGGGTGTCTGATATTGAGAAGGCATTTCTAATGTTAAGGCTCCATGAAGACGACCAGGACTATACGCGATTTATGTGGCCCAAGTATCCGAGGCAACTGGATTCCCCCCTAATTTGTTACCGGTTCCGGGCAGTTTTATTTGGAGCGACTTGTTCCCAATTCCTTTTAAACGCCACCATTTTGAAACATTTGTCTTATGTCAGTGCAGATCCGCAGATTATTCATCAGATTCGGTCAGGGTTGTACATAGACAATTTATTGGGTACAGGAAATGAAGAAGATTTCCTGGTTGATACCTACGCTGTAGTCCGAGAGATTATGAATGACGCCCATCTACATTTGCGTGAATGGGCGACTAATAATTCTGTTTTGCGGACTGTACTGCAACGGGATGGTGTGGCGGCTGTACAGCAGGAACATGTTAGAGTGCTAGGGTTGTTTTGGAAAACGGACACCGATACCCTCTCATTCGGCGTTCAGTACGCGCAATATTCGCAGATTACAAAACGAATTTGCTTGAATATGACAGCTAAACTTTTTGACCCCTTGGGGATAGTTCTACCGGTGTCGATCAAATCGAGATTATTCCTTCAGCAATTATGGAGGATAAAATTAGGATGGGATGAGGTTTTGACTGGCGATCTGGTTCAGGAGTGGGAAGACATTATTTCGGATCTTCGTCTCTGTAAGGGTTTTAATTTTCCTCGGAGAGTTGTCATGGACCATCCTGTTTCCATTCATGCCTTCTCAGACGCTAGCAAGGTCACGTACGGCACCGCCATATACTTTGTTGACACAAGTGGCAGCCGTCTCGTCATAGCGAAGGCGAAAGTCGCCCCGATCAAATCCCTTTCCATCCCAAAATTAGAGCTGACTGCAGTTCTGTTGGCTGCTAGACTCGTTCACTTTGTAGAGGAAACTTTTAAAAATTTGCTAAATATCTCGGAGACAGTTATATGGAGTGACAGCCAATTTACGCTCTACTGGTTACATAGCCGTAAGAAGCTGCCAGTGTACGTCACCAACCGTGTCGACGAAATTCGTACCCTGCTCCCAACCGCACAGTTCCGGTATGTGTCTACCAAAGAGAATCCAAGTGATTGCATTACTCGTGGTGTCTCTGCTAAATTTCTCGAATCTTCTGCGTTGTGGTGGAATGGCCCATGCTGGCTTAATGATCCCAACGAATGGCCAGAGAATATAGATTTGAGCGAGCAACACACTGCTATTGTGTCACCGGTAATTGACTCGGTGCCTGACGAAGACACACGGTTATGGGACTGGGATAGATTCAGCAGCTATGAAAAGTTACAACGTGTTACAGCATGGGTGTTACGATTTGTAGAAAATGTAAAAGCAAAAATTAAAGGCACACCGCCCACAGGTAGTGCTTACCTCAATGTGAAGGAGATCAGAATTACATAAGCTCTGTCAACAAGAAATATATACGCAGGAATATAAAATACTGGTTAAGGGAACAAAGTCTAGGAATAACCTGATCAATCAGTTGGGCTTACACTTGAAGGGGGACTTGATACATTGCGGAGGCAGATTACGATTGGCAGCCCTCTCTGAGGCAAGTAAGTATCCAATACTACTGCCCCCCAATCATCCCTTCACCCATCTTATCATCGATAGGTGTCACCGACTCTGTTGTCATTATGGGGTTGGTCATATAGTCACCTATGTAAGACAACGATGGTGGGTGCCTAGAATCAGGCAGGTGGTCAAGAAAGTCCTTCGCAAATGCTTAAAGTGTAGAAGAGTACAGGGAACACATTATGATCCCGTCGGAATTCCTCCCTTACCAAACCTGCGAACAACCCCAGGTGACCCTTACAAAGTTACCGGGGTTGACTACAGTGGAGCAATCCCTGTGAAAGATTCACCCAATTTTAAGGTGTATATGATACTTTTCACTTGTGCTGTTACCAGGGCAATTCACCTGGAACTGGTCACCAACCTCACTTGTGATAGCTTCCTACATGCCTTCCGAAGATTCTGCAGTAGACAGGGATATCCGCGTATCATGCTGAGTGACAATGCAAGGACTTTCATAGGGGCATCTACATATCTCAAAGAAGTGAGCAACAATCCTAAGATTCAGACCTGCCTAGCGGATGTAAAATGTGAATGGCGTTTCATTCCCGCCAGAGCGCCTTGGTTTGGCGCCATATGGGAGAGAGCCATAGGCATCGTGAAGGCGGGTTTGAAGAAGGTGTTGGGTAGAGCTCTCATCTCGATTGAGGAACTCAACACCATACTCTTGGAGATCGAAGCCACTGTAAATGATCGCCCTCTATACTATGCTTCTGGTGATTTGGAAGACCTTACCCCAATCACACCCTCAGTACTGGTACGTGGATACAGACTGCGGGATCTTCCTGAAGAGCATGACGAGGATACTATGGAGGATCCAGACTACATAAGTAAGGAAGTGATATCGGCCCGCTACAAATACATTCGTAAATTATCGCGAGATATTTGGCATCGCTGGTCAACAGAATATCTGGTGACTTTAAGGGAAGCACAAAAGAATAAACTAACACCATTAAAAGGTCATTGGCCTAGGGAAGGGGACGTGGTAACCATCCATGAGGAGGGCCCGCGCGCATTTTGGAAATTGGGTCGGATAGAGGAGTTGTTACCAGGTCGTGATGGTGAGCTTCGGGTAGCAAAGGTTCGCACCAGGACTGGAGTAATCACACGGCCAACAGTCCGACTATATCCTCTTGAGGGTGACCTCGATCGCAAGGACACCCCCCACGGATCAGTTATCCATTGAAGTCCCCTCTCTGGCTTCTACTTCGGCGCAGCCTGTTGATGCGTCTGGCGAACGCCCACGTCGACAGGCAGCCCAGATATCCTCCCAAGCTTGGCGGGATAAGATTGCCTCCGGGCAAGTCAAATCATGTAAATTTTAAATATTTTCTGTTGGTGGGAATATGTCCATACTTAGTGTACTCAAACTAGTATGAACAGTCTCGATGTTATGTAATCTGGGTTGATGTAGCGTTATGTATCATTCCGTAGTCTTAAGTTGAACGCTTCCATAACCTTGGTCGAACATTCCATGATTGGGTAGAATATATTATTCTATAGTAGTATATGGGAAAGTATTGTAGGGTTATAATTCCCATATATATAGATATATTTGTATTATTTAAGATTGTTTATAAGTATCTCATTGTAAAGAAGATGGGATACATTTTCCATATGTTATGCGCGTGCGCGGTATGTCACGACAGAGACAAACATAACGCGGTCGCGCACTCTCCAACCAACCTCCGTCCCAGCTACACACGCTATTTCTTTCTCCTAGTTATTTCACCAGGTGTTTTCGCTTCACTTTTCATCTCATACTCCATAGTCACTACATCATCATCTTTGTTACTTAGCACAACTTAACGTAAATATCTAGCCTATCCTAGCCTATTGTAGCCTATGTCCATACTCTGTTTACTATACTAACCACTTCCAGTCATCTAGCCTATTTTCCGCCATCCTCCAATCACCAGCTGAGTTCATCTAAGGGTAATTATATTTCTATATGGTTAATGTTTCTTCAATATCAATAATATACAGTCCACTTATCTAAATTAGCCATATCAGTAGCATTATGGCAACTTGATCCTCTAGTATGCACACAGTTGGGTTTATTTTGTTGTTCTTCGTTCCGCTCGTGAAGAACAGTGGCATTGGAGCATGGACAGTGGCTGACTGTAGAAGGGGTAGTTTTAGTCGTTGAGATTTCTTTCTTTGATTTGGGAGGGTGTTACGTGACTGTGGTGGTGGCAAGATGGGGTAGTGAATACAGGCCAGGAACGTTTGTGTGCTTGGCGATTTATCTCTTTCCTTTGTTGGTTACTCAGTTCTGTGGAGTTCATTTTTTTTTTTTAACAGGGGGAGGTGGGGGGATTTGTTTCTTTTGAATTTTTTTTTTTTTAAAGAATCAGTCGTTGCCCACAGTCCACTTGGGCTTGGAGTTTCTGTAGAAGGTCCAATCCCAAATAACCGTCTTAGTGTCTGCACTCCGAATGAAAAACCACAAAAGAATGGTAACAGTTAGCATGTGCAAAGGGGGTGGTTACATATATGGGGAGGGTTTCTCCTCTGATGTGAAGATGGGTATCACCTGCACTAATCAGACTAGTGGTGGTAGGTTGAAGGTCGCTAATTTTTGTTTTGTGCTTTACATAATGTTATGCTCTTCTTATCATGCAGGCTCTTCCCACAGTCATATACTGGCTGTGACTGCACTGCCTGTTGTCCGTGACTGTACCCCCCTCCCGCCTCGCCTGCCTCGCTTGCTCACCCGGGTTCACACTCTAATCCTATTAAAGGAAGCCGTCTTGACCCCAGACTGAACCCCTCAATGAACCGTATGACCCACAATGGCATACGGGACTTCAATAGTTCGGCTCCTCACCACTATGTACCCACTTGCGCTTCTTGTTACATCACACATAAAGAGAGGTGACATAGGGTTTGAGCTGGAGAGCTTAGGCAGTTCATATCTGGTGGTGTTCTCGACGGGTGGTGCTTATTGGATTCTACAAGCCTGGATTGTCCGCCTCACCTTTCTCGACGTACTGCCTGTGGGGGCCTAGCAGTGTGGAGATGATAGGGGTGGTTGTGAGTTGCTCCATGATTTAAACCCATTTAAACTAAATATTAACATTTAATTTGATATTTTATTTGTTTTAGTTTTCTTTAACATTTCTTTATAATTAAATATTTACTTTATATATAAACATTAAATTCACTTAGATTATTTATTAACGAAATTCACTTTTGATTTCATTTTTTAACATATTCATTTTATAACTTGAATAACACCTTGTAAGTAAAACTTTAATTTATTAAAATTCTTTTATAGATATATTGGTTATAATTCTTCCCCTGTTTTGTTGTTGTTGTTGTTGTTCCCCAAGCTGCCTGGCCGAACAGCCCCAAGGCCCCGAGCAATTCCAAGGCCATAACTGAGTGCCCCCACAGAACCCTCCCCGCCGACCACAATAAAGCCTGGGTGACCGAAGCCACTCCATGGCGGGGAGCTAAGGAGGGTGCGGAAACGCCCGGGAAACCAAAGCCCCACCCAGGGCCCTGTGCCCCTCAGCAATTATGAAGAGAAAGTTGAGGGGCAAGGGAAAAATGTGACGCTTTGGCTTCCAATCTTGGTAGATTGGGAGGTCAATCCACGGAAGAGACGCAGTCACTTGAGATATAGAAAATATAAAAGTTAAAGGAACAGTCAGAGTAAGCTCTGGGTATGGCAGAGATTGCTCAGCTCTCACTCTGATAGACCAGCCCATCACCACATGACTAGAACCCAATCCTCTCAGCATCAGCTAGGAAAGGCCCTAGAAAGCCACCTTTGGCGGGGGGATAGCTCCCCTATTTCAACCCCTTTCGGGGTTGGGCACCCGCCCTGTTTTGTTATATGTATTAGTGTGAGTGTTTCTTTGTTGTTTTACTCTGGTGACTATTTATTCTTTTGCTCAAGCCATACTAATATTTTGTTTTACCTATATACCTGGGATTGTTATAATAGTGCCTGCTAGGGGGTGTCTGGTGGGGAGAGGATATACTCTAATAATCACTTAGATTATAGAGACATATATTATCATAGTGCCATAAGAACTTGGGTTTCTGGTACTTATACTAGTTAGCATCTATATCCTCTCACATCTATCTTTGTGTTGTCCCTCTGGTGTGTCTACACCTCTGGATAATCAGGTCGAATTACTTGTAAACTATTACCTAGCTTCTAGTCCCAGAGGGGCGTAACAATAATATGAATTGAACAAACATGATCGACCAGCGCCAGTATCGATCAGAAGGCGTACCAGAATGCCTTTAATTTTGGCTAGGTGACATAAATTATGGGAGGTGGGCGCTCGCTCTTAGACTCCCCCGCCGAAGCCATGGTGGGCGAGGGATAACTTAAAAATCCGGGGTCGAGGTGATCTTCTTCAGGGTATGTCTGAGGGACGTCCTCTACTTTCGTGGATTCGTTTATTTCCTCCTCGTTAAGCTCTTCTTCATTGGCTGAGATTCGAGGTTGGATGGCTCTATTTGATTTGGCTGTATCATGGATAAAATGGAGAGGGCACCGGGAATTGCAGGCAGAGAAGTCATAAGGATTTATAATAACTAATGGGTGTGGTTTACCTGGGCGCTGGTGTTGGTTGCGTGGGTAGACTCTTGAGTTGGTGTGGTTTAAAAGATGGCCTGCTAGGTTGGTAGTACCCGGGACGATGGTGGATGTTTGGTGTTGGAGCAGTTTGTCTGTTGTATTGGGCAGTTTCACCAGCTCTGTAGGGCAATTGCGGGTGGTGAACCTCTTGATAGCGGCTATCACAGGTTTCTTAGGTTGTGATGCAAGTATTTTCTGGATTGTCACAATATCCCGTTGGAAACCGACGGGATCGTGCACGGCAAAATATTCTTGAACTGCAGAGGGCAGTGTTTGCACTAAATGCACTAGGATGTGCTGTTCTTGCATGTTTTGGGTTCAACGTAGGAAATGTGGCCCTTACTTGTTGGTTGATGTTCGTTATTGTGGCATCAAGGTCGCCTTCATATATGATGTCCTTGACTTTGTTGTGGGCCACTAACACACCTAAAGAAGGCTTAATTACCTCGATCACATTGAGTTTGAATTCATCCCAGGTGAGTGCAGGGTTTACCTGCGGTGCTAAAAGGGAAACGGCTTTTCCCAAGTGCGTAAGAAGGACGGCTATTATCTCGCGGTCCGTGGTATATGCTAAGTCCAACACTGGTTTCACTATGTCCATATACACTTCGATTTCATAGGTCTCCCCATTGTATTTGGGGATGGGGATGTGGGAACGTGGAGCGGCCATATTTGTATTAGTATTTTTATTTCTTGTTTCTTTCAAAATATGTTAAATATATTGAATTATTCCGTCCGAATAGAGAACCACCGCTAGCCACCAATGTTATGCCCTGATTTTATGCAGGATTAACAATTGATTTGGGTGAGTTCTACTCCACTGGGACTTCCAAGTTCATATAAATACATATAAAATAAAAGACAACAGAGGATATATATATCGCGAAATATGGTTTAAAGAATACAGCTTTATTTCTCATTTACTATATGCAAGAAATATCTGAAAACATGTAATGGATCAATACCAGTGAATAGCACTTAAACGTATGGTCAGCTTCGAGCACAGTCGTGGATCTAGATGGGTGGCAGGTATTATGCTCAATTTCACTATTGTAGAGAAGTTTACACACTGTGAGCTTATTTCGAGAGGGTGTATTCTAAAGAGTGCTCCTAGGTACTTTCACTTTCTCCCCGAGTATGTCAGTAAGGGGGTTAAGGTCAAGGTCAACTGCCTTAAGTAGGTACGTAGGGTTTTTCATAGAAAACGATAGAGTCGATGATGGACTCTGAAATATTTCCTTAAAACTCTTTGAGATTTTGGTAGAGTCACTAACCTCTCAAAATTGGTTAAAATTAAGTTAATTAATAATCGAATCACTATTTGATGATGTAGAAGTCTTCGGTATCACTCGCACTGTGGATACACGTAGTCCGTGACTTTGTAGTTCGATTATTAATGCTTTGAACACTTATGAAATTTTAGGGCACTTTGGGAGGGACTCTGTTTATTTCTGGGGAATGCTTGGATTTTTGGCAGAGTCGCTGGTTCTCCCGAATCTGACTAAAGGCACTAATTCGGATATGAGTTCTCTTTAATAGTGTAATGGTTCAACTATGGAATACACGGTCTGGGAAACTGATTCTTTTCTCTTAGCTCCGTTTATGAACACTCGGAGGAATTTATTCACTTTTATGGTACTTTCGAGGGACTCTATATATTTCTCGCTCACTTGGCAGATTACGGTCTTAGTCACTTCTTTCTCCTTCTCGTGGTATCTCAGCGTGGTAACTTCTCTGGACTATTTTTCCTGGTGATTTTCAGGAGGTGGTTGGGTCTCTTCTTCTGCTTCCCCATGGGCCGTCTAGGTGGGCCGGCTGTGTGAAGTAGTTACAGATGGGTTGATTGGGCTTGAGATCTTAGGTATGGCTCCGTAACATATAGTAATCGTGGGGCAATTACCGTTGGACACCATACCGGACTAACGCGAGTATTTCAGAGGTGGGAGAAACTACTCGACTGTCCTGGTTAGTATATCAACCGTTGATGAAGTCCTGTTAAGGTACTCTCGAGCTAGGATCTTAAATATCACCTTTTTGTTGGACGATATCGGACTAACGCAGTGAGTTTGGTCAAAGTATCCTCACTGACTGTCCTGATCTTTATGAGAGGTTCGGAGGACCCAGGGCGGTGTTAAAACCTTTTAGTTACACAGTCTAGTGGGATGCCACAGACTCAGTGTACCAAGGACTTTTCTATGCAGAGTGCCCATGAGGGTGTCTCGCCAAGCCCAGCTTCCTATCTCTATCACAATGTTTCTCACTGGAACACCAAGTGAGGACAGAGTTCCCGGAACAGGCCACGGCTTCAGTCTGAGTAACTATGTTTCTCACTGGGACAACAAGTGAGGACAGAGTTCCCGGGACAGGCCACGGTTTTCCTATCTTAGAAACTATGTTTCTCACTGGAACACCAAGTGAGGACAGAGTTCCCGGGACAGACCACGGTGTCTATCTCAGTAACTATGTTTCTCGCTGGAACACCAAGCGAGGACATAGATCCCGGGACCGGCCACAGTTTTCCTATCTTAGAAACTATGTTTCTCACTGGAACACCAAGTGAGGACAGAGTTCCCGGGACAGGCCACGGCGTCTATCTCAGTAACTATGTTTCTCGCTGGAACACCAAGCGAGGACAGAGTTCCCGGTACAGGCCACGGTTTTCCTATCTTAGAAACTATGTTTCTCACTGGAAACACCAAGTGAGGACAGAGTTCCCGGGACAGGCCACGGCGTCTATCTCAGTAACTATGTTTCTCGCTGGAACACCAAGCGAGGGCAGTGTTCCCGGGACAGGCCACGGTTTTCCTATCTTAGAAACTATGTTTCTTACTGGAAGCACCAAATGAGAACAGAGTTCCCTGGACAGGCCACGGCGTCTATCTCAGTAACTATGTTTCTCGCTGGAGCACCAAGTGAGGACAGAGTACCCGGGACAGGCCACGGTTTCGGTAACTTACAGCTTTTAGGAAAGTTTCCGGAGTCCATACACTTTCCTACTAGTCTGCTCTAGGTACCACCTATCAAGGGTCTCTATGTTAGCCAGGGACACCACGTCTAACAAAGATCCCTAGGAACAGGGTTTGTTTGACTCACAGACAGTATCGTGAACTTTACGTTCTTCCAACTGAATGGAGGGAATCCTAAGACTTCAAAAGGTGGGATGCCAGTACTTTTGAAGCATTAAAATTGCTTGATTTTCCCCAGAAATCCTGAACTGGTATTGGGGATTACTGAGTGTACTCCTCCGGTACCTCTAGGATGGTAAGGGCATGAGGAGGTATTCTTAATGAGGTCCTTGAACCCTTCTTATTCTGTTGGTCAAGGTCTCCCTCAATACAATGACTTTACTCAGGGATAGTGTGATGATTAGGTTCAATTATAGCTCCCGGAGCAGGGTACTTTATCAAGGGTTAATTACAATCTCGTAGCTTGTCTATAATTATAAACTCAATAGAACTCTGGAAAACAATAATAGTGGGTAAAGTGAATGAAATCTGAAATCTGTACTCTCGGGGAGGACCTTGGGTGTCGTGTGTACCGAAAGGGTGTCGTACGCACCTGACAGGTGAGGGCTACAATGCGCACGAGACAGCATTTATCCTTACTCCTTCCCGACGTGGTGGGTTGGGAATTGTACTACGGATCTTTGTTAGTAGTAATTATGTGGATAATAATTTATAAATCTCCCTCAGTAATTCGTTGGCTAAAGGGGTGTGTACGTATACAATCTTCCTAATTCGTGTTGGCAGGCCTGGGTGTACACACGGGGTATTTAAACGTATGGGGCGCCCTCTCTTGTTTGTCCGTGAAGACAACTTGGTACAGGATATTTCTGATTTAGTAGAAAGTATGTGTGAGTTGTATAACTAGCAGGACTAGTTGAAGAGTGTCAAAAAAAAGGATGTGTATATACAGTATGTGTAGGAAACAGTGTCCCAAGGTCTATTGAGGTATACGTTTACATCTTATTGCATAAAATAGGATTTCAAACATTATTATAATTTTTTCATCTGCTAATTGATTTCTTCGGTGGTGAAGACAAGGTTTTACTAATATATATTTCTCTATTCTCCCCTAGGTATATTGTAAATGAGGGGAGAAACAGGAAAACACAGGGATACATGAATAATTGATTTCTTCTGTGGCGAAGACAAGTTTTTATTTTAATTTGCATGTATATATAATAAGACACAGGTGTTGTCTTGACAGGTACATTCATAATACATAGGACAAGAAAAGGTACATAGGTGAACAAGAGAAGAGTGACAGGTAGTTTAGAAAATATGTATGCTGAACCGCATTTTCCTCCTTGTGATGGTAGTGGGAGGAACCGTCCGGTCTGGTGTGATGGGGCGTTCTCTGTCCAGTGCGACCTCTCGCGCCTTGTCTGTTGTGACCCGGGATACTCCCTCGCCTCGTCTATTTGTTGTGATGGTTCTCGCTTTCTTCTGGTTCTTTTGTGTTCTCTCCTGGTTCTTGTGCTCCTCTTCTTCAGGGGAATCTTCTTCCATTGTTCGTTTTCGAGGTTTTTTAGGAATATAGAGGTGGATATGTGTAGGCTTAGAGAGAGAGAGAGAGGGGGGCGGGGGGGAGAGAGCGAGAGTAGGAGTGAGGTGGGGTGAAGGAGTCAATATCCTAGCAACTGACATACATAATTCATACCGTAATACCATACAATATAACATAAACCTCTCCCCTTTGACCTCTAT
>JBAKBP010000266.1:200640-263673 GCA_037953745.1 Lithodes maja | reverse complement strand
GTCCTTACTCCTCTTCTTCTATTCCCTGCACAGTCAAACTCAAAGGTATCGTTCCACCTTTACAACTCCAACTTTACTTTTCGCTCGATGTACGATGGCGCTAATGAGTCGTGTCTTATAAGTGTAGGAACATGCTTATATATCTCACTCGAACCGAATAAATTAAGTTTTAGACATTGCTGATACCAATTATTAATCGAAATATACTTGGTGCCGAGACATGACTTATTAGGCCGACTGTACATGCATTACATAACATTCATATTTATTTACTCTTTAAACGTCTCTGTTTATCCATACTTAGAAGATTGTAGGCAGCTTAGGAAGGTTATGTGGTAGTTAAGACCTTGAGGATAATTTTTGCATTATTGTATTTAAATATGTGTACTGTCTGCTGTGCTGACTATTGTTGTAATAATAATAATAATAATAATAATAAGCGGTATATTTAGAATTGTGTTGACGTATTCCTGTGAAGTTTTTCCTTTAACTCTCCCTTCCCATTCACTTCTTTTCTTCCTTGTATTCTCTCTCTCTCTCTCTCTCTCTCTCTCTCTCTCTCTCTCTCTCTCTCTCTGTCTCTCTAAGAACTTGCCCTATACACACACTCGTAACAACACCAACATGTACACGCACTAACAAACGATCTGATTTACTACTTTCGTTGTTAACATCATTCACCTCCTAAATTAAATATGAAAGCATGTGATCCTCCCAAGATTCGAACCCAGGCCACCCCGTATATAACTGATACGTTCTAGCCATTACACCACCGAGGCAGTTAAAGGTTCAGTACATGGCCATGATTGATATCCAATTATGTGATACTGGTTATCTAATCTAAACCACGTGTGCCCATACACACCAGCGTGTAAACGCACACATTTACACACACACACTATATATACTGTATATATTTAGATAGATAGATAGATAGATATATAGATAGATAGATAGATAGAGACCCAGGCACATAACCCTATTGCTAGAGGTGGCCGATTCGAGACAGAGCCCGAACAGAAACAACATTTAAGGTTCCAATTCTTAGGTTCCGGGACCACTTTTGCGTTCCCTTGTCCCTTACTCCGTCTCGTTCAGTAGGAGAATGTTACAAGGGGAGGAAAATTCCAAGCCCCTGTAATATATTCCAAGCCCCTGTAATAAATTCCAAGCCCCTGTAATATATTCCAAGCCCCTGTAATATATTCCAAGCCCCTGTAATATATTCCAAGCCCCTGTAATATATTCCAAGCCCCTGTAATATATTCCAAGCCCCTGTAATATATTCCAAGCCCCTGTAATATATTCCAAGCCCCTGTAATATATTCCAAGCCCCTGTAATATATTCCAAGCCCCTGTAATATATTCCAAGCCCCTGTAATATATTCCAAGCCCCTGTAATATATTCCAAGCCCCTGTAATATATTCCAAGCCCCTGTAATATATTCCAAGCCCCTGTAATATATTCCAAGCCCCTGTAATATATTCCAAGCCCCTGTAATATATTCCAAGCCCCTGTAATATATTCCAAGCCCCTGTAATATATTCCAAGCCCCTGTAATATATTCCAAGCCCCTGTAATATATTCCAAGCCCCTGTAATATATTCCAAGCCCCTGTAATATATTCCAAGCCCCTGTAATATATTCCAAGCCCCTGTAATATATTCCAAGCCCCTGTAATATATTCCAAGCCCCTGTAATATATTCCAAGCCCCTGTAATATATTCCAAGCCCCTGTAATATATTCCAAGCCCCTGTAATATATTCCAAGCCCCTGTAATATATTCCAAGCCCCTGTAATATATTCCAAGCCCCTGTAATATATTCCAAGCCCCTGTAATATATTCCAAGCCCCTGTAATATATTCCAAGCCCCTGTAATATATTCCAAGCCCCTGTAATATATTCCAAGCCCCTGTAATATATTCCAAGCCCCTGTAATATATTCCAAGCCCCTGTAATATATTCCAAGCCCCTGTAATATATTCCAAGCCCCTGTAATATATTCCAAGCCCCTGTAATATATTCCAAGCCCCTGTAATATATTCCAAGCCCCTGTAATATATTCCAAGCCCCTGTAATATATTCCAAGCCCCTGTAATATATTCCAAGCCCCTGTAATATATTCCAAGCCCCTGTAATATATTCCAAGCCCCTGTAATATATTCCAAGCCCCTGTAATATATTCCAAGCCCCTGTAATATATTCCAAGCCCCTGTAATATATTCCAAGCCCCTGTAATATATTCCAAGCCCCTGTAATATATTCCAAGCCCCTGTAATATATTCCAAGCCCCTGTAATATATTCCAAGCCCCTGTAATATATTCCAAGCCCCTGTAATATATTCCAAGCCCCTGTAATATATTCCAAGCCCCTGTAATATATTCCAAGCCCCTGTAATATATTCCAAGCCCCTGTAATATATTCCAAGCCCCTGTAATATATTCCAAGCCCCTGTAATATATTCCAAGCCCCTGTAATATATTCCAAGCCCCTGTAATATATTCCAAGCCCCTGTAATATATTCCAAGCCCCTGTAATATATTCCAAGCCCCTGTAATATATTCCAAGCCCCTGTAATATATTCCAAGCCCCTGTAATATATTCCAAGCCCCTGTAATATATTCCAAGCCCCTGTAATATATTCCAAGCCCCTGTAATATATTCCAAGCCCCTGTAATATATTCCAAGCCCCTGTAATATATTCCAAGCCCCTGTAATATATTCCAAGCCCCTGTAATATATTCCAAGCCCCTGTAATATATTCCAAGCCCCTGTAATATATTCCAAGCCCCTGTAATATATTCCAAGCCCCTGTAATATATTCCAAGCCCCTGTAATATATTCCAAGCCCCTGTAATATATTCCAAGCCCCTGTAATATATTCCAAGCCCCTGTAATATATTCCAAGCCCCTGTAATATATTCCAAGCCCCTGTAATATATTCCAAGCCCCTGTAATATATTCCAAGCCCCTGTAATATATTCCAAGCCCCTGTAATATATTCCAAGCCCCTGTAATATATTCCAAGCCCCTGTAATATATTCCAAGCCCCTGTAATATATTCCAAGCCCCTGTAATATATTCCAAGCCCCTGTAATATATTCCAAGCCCCTGTAATATATTCCAAGCCCCTGTAATATATTCCAAGCCCCTGTAATATATTCCAAGCCCCTGTAATATATTCCAAGCCCCTGTAATATATTCCAAGCCCCTGTAATATATTCCAAGCCCCTGTAATATATTCCAAGCCCCTGTAATATATTCCAAGCCCCTGTAATATATTCCAAGCCCCTGTAATATATTCCAAGCCCCTGTAATATATTCCAAGCCCCTGTAATATATTCCAAGCCCCTGTAATATATTCCAAGCCCCTGTAATATATTCCAAGCCCCTGTAATATATTCCAAGCCCCTGTAATATATTCCAAGCCCCTGTAATATATTCCAAGCCCCTGTAATATATTCCAAGCCCCTGTAATATATTCCAAGCCCCTGTAATATATTCCAAGCCCCTGTAATATATTCCAAGCCCCTGTAATATATTCCAAGCCCCTGTAATATATTCCAAGCCCCTGTAATATATTCCAAGCCCCTGTAATATATTCCAAGCCCCTGTAATATATTCCAAGCCCCTGTAATATATTCCAAGCCCCTGTAATATATTCCAAGCCCCTGTAATATATTCCAAGCCCCTGTAATATATTCCAAGCCCCTGTAATATATTCCAAGCCCCTGTAATATATTCCAAGCCCCTGTAATATATTCCAAGCCCCTGTAATATATTCCAAGCCCCTGTAATATATTCCAAGCCCCTGTAATATATTCCAAGTAATATATCCCAGTTAAGGGGGGGTGACCCGTTTTTGTTCTGTCCTTTTCTATCTTTCTCTGGCTTGGCCCCATTCAGCCTACTGTTTTAAGACGTTTATCCCCATCCAGGTGTCAATTGTTTACTGGTGAGCGGTAGCGAGCCAGCATATTTTTTATTTTTGTTTGACAGCAGGCTAAATTTGTACATTTTTTCGATAGAAAAATTTCTCCGGCAAAGCCGGATTTCTTCATATAATGCTGGCTCGCTATCGCTCGCCAGGAAGAAATCCACACCTAGATGGGGATAAACGTCTTAAAATAGTTGGCTGAATGGGGCCGAATGGATACAAGCCAGAGAAAGAGAGAAATGGAGAGAAATAACAAAAAGCAGGTCACTCTCCTTAACACGTAGGTATATAAGTATCTTAATTAGACAGGTATATGATAGCCCGATAGACAGGTATATGATAGCCCGATAGACAGGTATATGATAGCCCGATAGACAGGTATATGATAGCCCGATAGACAGGTATATGATAGCCCGATAGACAGGTATATGATAGCCCGATAGACAGGTATATGATAGCCCGATAGACAGGTATATGATAGCCCGATAGACAGGTATATGATAGCCCGATAGACAGGTATATGATAGCCCGATAGACAGGTATATGATAGCCCGATAGACAGGTATATGATAGCCCGATCGACAGGTATATGATAGCCCGATCGACAGGTATATGATAGCCCGATAGACAGGTATATGATAGCCCGATAGACAGGTATATGATAGCCCGATAGACAGGTATATGATAGCCCGATAGACAGGTATATGATAGCCCGATAGACAGGTATATGATAGCCCGATAGACAGGTATATGATAGCCCGATAGACAGGTATATGATAGCCCGATAGACAGGTATATGATAGCCCGATAGACAGGTATATGATAGCCCGATAGACAGGTATATGATAGCCCGATAGACAGGTATATGATAGCCCGATAGACAGGTATATGATAGCCCGATAGACAGGTATATGATAGCCCGATAGACAGGTATATGATAGCCCGATAGACAGGACAAAGATATTAGGACCATATAACCATTCATCTTCTCTCAATGTTCTCGTGTCTCTTTTTCTTCTGCTCTCACTTGGAAAGACCATACTACCAGTCTCGCTAAGGCAGCCTCCCAGAAGCTGGGTGTGCTCAACCGCCTTAAGGGGTTCTTTATCCCTGCACAGCTTCTTGCTCTGTACAGGGGCACAGTACGTCCTTGTATTGAGTATTGTTCACATGTGTGGGGAGGATCCTCTCACAACGCACTCCTAGACAAAGTAGAAAGGAAAGGCTTTCGTATCATTAATTCCCGCCAACTCACCAATCTCTGCAAACTTGCTCTCTTCGCCGCAATGTTGCTGCAAACTCTCTCTCTTCGCCGCAATGTTGCATCTCTCGCTATTTTATCGCTACTACAATAATCAGTGCTCCTCAGAGCTCTCCCAGTGTATACCACCTCCTCTACGTAAGATACGTGGTACCCGTCTTGCAACACAATCCCACCCCTACTCTGTGCAACTTTTCAACCCAAGAGTGAAACGTTACTCAGACTTTCTTCTATTCAACAGCTGAACTCTGGGACTCTCTCTCAGAATCAGTCTTTCCCTCCTCCTATGACTTAAATTGCTTCTAACTCCGTGTGTCCAGTCATTTTGGCTCGAATGTCCCTTGATTTTGGCCCTGTCACTCTTTCAACTCAGAGGGAGGCACTCGCTACAGGTAGTTCTGCCTTTTGTCTCCCTCACTCACATAGAACAAAAATATATGTTGTATACAGTAGCCTATATTAACGCAAAACCTCACCAGACTTCCAACACAGACTAAACCCCACCAGACTTCCAACACAGACTAAACCCCACCAGACTTCCAACACAGACTAAACCCCACCAGACTTCCAACACAGACTAAACCCCACCAGACTTCCAACACAGACTAAACCCCACCAGACTTCCAACACAGACTAAACCCCACCAGACTTCCAACACAGACTAAACCCCACCAGACTTCCAACACAGACTAAACCCCACCAGACTTCCAACACAGACTAAACCCCACCAGACTTCCAACACAGACTAAACCCCACCAGACTTCCAACACAGACTAAACCCCACCAGACTTCCAACACAGACTAAACCCCACCAGACTTCCAACACAGACTAAACCCCACCAGACTTCCAACACAGACTAAACCCCACCAGACTTCCAACACAGACTAAACCCCACCAGACTTCCAACACAGACTAAACCCCACCAGACTTCCAACACAGACTAAACCCCACCAGACTTCCAACACAGACTAAACCCCACCAGACTTCCAACACAGACTAAACCCCACCAGACTTCCAACACAGACTAAACCCCACCAGACTTCCAACACAGACTAAACCCCACCAGACTTCCAACACAGACTAAACCCCACCAGACTTCCAACACAGACTAAACCCCACCAGACTTCCAACACAGACTAAACCCCACCAGACTTCCAACACAGACTAAACCCCACCAGACTTCCAACACAGACTAAACCCCACCAGACTTCCAACACAGACTAAACCCCACCAGACTTCCAACACAGACTAAACCCCACCAGACTTCCAACACAGACTAAACCCCACCAGACTTCCAACACAGACTGAACCCCACCAGACTTCCAACACAGACTGAACCCCACCAGACTTCCAACACAGACTAAACCCCACCAGACTTCCAACACAGACTAAACCCCACCAGACTTCCAACACAGACTAAACCCCACCAGACTTCCAACACAGACTAAACCCCACCAGACTTCCAACACAGACTAAACCCCACCAGACTTCCAACACAGACTAAACCCCACCAGACTTCCAACACAGACTAAACCCCACCAGACTTCCAACACAGACTAAACCCCACCAGACTTCCAACACAGACTGAACCCCACCAGACTTCCAACACAGACTGAACCCCACCAGACTTCCAACACAGACTGAACCCCACCAGACTTCCAACACAGACTAAACCCCACCAGACTTCCAACACAGACTAAACCCCACCAGACTTCCAACACAGACTAAACCCCACCAGACTTCCAACACAGACTAAACCCCACCAGACTTCCAACACAGACTAAACCCCACCAGACTTCCAACACAGACTAAACCCCACCAGACTTCCAACACAGACTAAACCCCACCAGACTTCCAACACAGACTAAACCCCACCAGACTTCCAACACAGACTAAACCCCACCAGACTTCCAACACAGACTAAACCCCACCAGACTTCCAACACAGACTAAACCCCACCAGACTTCCAACACAGACTAAACCCCACCAGACTTCCAACACAGACTAAACCCCACCAGACTTCCAACACAGACTAAACCCCACCAGACTTCCAACACAGACTAAACCCCCCCAGACTTCCAACACAGACTAAACCCCACCAGACTTCCAACACAGACTAAACCCCACCAGACTTCCAACACAGACTAAACCCCACCAGACTTCCAACACAGACTAAACCCCACCAGACTTCCAACACAGACTAAACCCCACCAGACTTCCAACACAGACTAAACCCCACCAGACTTCCAACACAGACTAAACCCCACCAGACTTCCAACACAGACTAAACCCCACCAGACTTCCAACACAGACTAAACCCCACCAGACTTCCAACACAGACTGAACCCCACCAGACTTCCAACACAGACTGAACCCCACCAGACTTCCAACACAGACTGAACCCCACCAGACTTCCAACACAGACTAAACCCCACCAGACTTCCAACACAGACTAAACCCCACCAGACTTCCAACACAGACTAAACCCCACCAGACTTCCAACACAGACTAAACCCCACCAGACTTCCAACACAGACTAAACCCCACCAGACTTCCAACACAGACTAAACCCCACCAGACTTCCAACACAGACTAAACCCCACCAGACTTCCAACACAGACTAAACCCCACCAGACTTCCAACACAGACTAAACCCCCCAGACTTCCAACACAGACTAAACCCCACCAGACTTCCAACACAGACTAAACCCCACCAGACTTCCAACACAGACTAAACCCCACCAGACTTCCAACACAGACTAAACCCCACCAGACTTCCAACACAGACTAAACCCCACCAGACTTCCAACACAGACTAAACCCCCCCAAATGTGAGTGACGGATCCCTTCATCAACACAAGTGCGCTAAGATAAAAACTTTCTTGTCATGGGATTAAAATACATAGGGTACTGCGGGGGTATGATGACGGGGGGGGGGGGAGGGGGGGGGTCAAGGACAGGGAGAGAGTGTGTTTGATAGAGTGTGTGATTCAGTGCATGTGAGAAAGAGAAATGTGTGAGTGTGTGAGTCTAGTGTCGTTGGTTTAAATGTATTATATGCCAGTAGATGCGTGTGAATTTGTATTTTGTGTGTGTGTGTTCATTGTTTTCTGTTGTGTTGACCCTATTCTGGATCTGTCATGAGTCGGCTCCCCCCCCCCCCCCCATAGGGAAAATGGAGATTGGGCCTGAGTATATAGATAGATAAATATACCAGTATTTGAGATGAGGATATACTCTACTGTATATATATATATATATATATATATATATATATTATATATATGTATGTATGTATGTATATATATGTTGGATCAGTGTACTAATGACTAAATTTGTCCATGTATAATCGCACAGTGATAGATAGTACAGTAAGTATTGAACATTTTTTAGAAGCTGATATATATTGAAACATGGCCCGACTGGTGATTCCAATCTTTCAGTGTTCAATATCTTGCTATAATCATATACTAGTGTAGTAGGTACATGCGCAGAGGGTTGTACAGTCGGCCTAATAAGTGATGTAAGTGTAACATTAACTACTAACTTGAGCTGGACACATTATGTTAGAAGCATTGCTAAGAATGCCTCTAAAAAACTGGGACTCCTGTACAGAGTTCGAGAATTCTTCACTGACGAGCAGTTGGCCGTAATATATAAAAGTCATGTGCGTTCTCAGATGGATTACTGTTCACCTCTGTGGAGTGGAAGTGGAGTGGTTGCATTGAGGCAGTTGGACAAAATTCAAAATAAAGCTATTAGATTAATCAATAACCCTGCAATCACACAGGACCTTCCTACATTATCCATACGAAGAAACGTTGCATCCCTTGCATTATTCTACAGATATTTTCACAGCAATTGTTCCGAGGAACTTGCTTCAATTGTGCCGCTTCTCAACATCTTTCCCCGTAGAACTAGGGCAGCTGAGAGCACCCATGAATTTACACTTTCTCCTCCACAATGCAGAACTTCTGCTTATCAAAATGTATTTATCCCTAGAACTACTACTCTTTGGAATTCACTTCCCTCAAGTTGTTTTCCACAAATTTACAATCTACAAAAGTTTAAATCCAGTTGTTACAAACATTTTATGAATGGAGAATGCCTTTAGGCACATGGACCTTTTTGTTTTTTCTGTGTTTTTCCTTCCTCCGTTCATTGTCTCTTTAAACAAAAACAAAACATGTGTCGGCACTAACTATGTTTTGATCAATAATTGGTATCAGCTATATCTAAAACTTAATTAATTCGATTTAAGTGAGATATACAAACATGATCCTAGACTTATCCACCTTATTCAACATCTGACAGACATTAATACAGCACAGATCGAGCCAAACGTAAAGACAGCTGGGACATGACTTATTAGCGCGACTGTACGTACGACTGTTGATGTATTTACTAGTTGGCACCTCGTTGTATGAATTTAATACGAAATGAGTCGTTCAAGCAGACTACGGTTGCGCTAATAAGTCATGTCCCAGCATTCATTACGTTTGGCTTGCTCTGTGCTGTATTAATGTCGGTCAGATGTTGAATAGGGTGGGTAAGTGTAGGAACAAGTTTGTATATTTCACTCGATAGGAAGAAATGAAGCTTAGATATTACTGATACCAATTATTGATCCAAACATACTTGGTGCCGAGTCATCACTTATTAGCGCGACTGTACATGTAACACATTCATAGCTCATACAAGAAATTCTATTGTTTTAACCCCTTCAGTACTTATTAGACGATATTATTCAGCTTAGGAAGGACATCTACCAATTTTAAAAGACTACAGACTATCTCAATTAGTCCTTTTTGCGACCATAGTGTATATCCTTCCTTAGCTTCTCAAAATCGTCTAATTGTAGCTGAAATCATATAATATATAAAAAACGTCAACGGTACTGTAAGGGTTAAAGTATAATATTGATCCAAAATGTGTGTTCACTTTAAAATAATGACCATAGACATTTATTGTAATTGTTTTGCTTAAAATGTATTGCATTATCAGAAAAAAAAAGAAAAAAAAAGAAAGAAGGTTAATGATATAATAATGTTGCACACAATACTAGATCGACAATATATATATATTTTTTTTTCTATCTTAGTAAGGCATAAAGTGTGGTTACAGTCTTGGAGTGTGGATGTGTAGTGTTTATTTAGCGTTAAGGGGGGGATTTCCACTTGAGGGATTTTTTTTTCTTGACCCCTTTCTCCCTCATGTTTAACCCCATTGCTTTTAATATTATAAAACGTTTGCCCCATTAGTTTAGCGATTTTAAAAACTTTCACCCCATATTAAGACCTTTCGTGCCATTCAGGTGTCGATTTTATCCTGGCGAGCGATAGCGAGCCTGTAATTTAAGAGGAACCGGCCTTTGGCCGGGACATTTTTCTACCGAAAAATGTACAAATTTATCTTGAAAGGGACTCAAGGGGGTGTAATTTTAAGCTTGATGGTGGTCTAGGGAACAAACTAAATACCTCCCCTTAACCCCTTATGTACCAGTTATGCCTTTATTAACCCCTTATGTACCGGCGATGTCTTTTATATTTGATTTCACCTACACTTAGACAACTTTATGAAGCTTAGGAAGGATATATGTTAGCTAAAAGGATTAATTGAGATAGTGTGTAGCCTTTTAACGAGTAGACGGCTTTCCTAAGCTGTATAAAATTGTTTAATAGTCGCCAGAATACAATGAAAAGAACATCACCGGTATAGAAGGGGTTAATTATATTCTTGCAATATTTAGACAATTTTGTGTATTTTAAGAAGGATCGGACGTAGTAAAAGGGATTAATTATTATGTTCTCTCCACCATGCAAACAAACAACATTAACAAACACATGTGGCAGTCCGGGGATTCGAACCCAGGACGCTCACACCGAAAATCAACACACTTATGCATTGCGCCACGAAGACAGTTTAAGAATGTGCTGCACAAGCCTACGATTTATTATGCAGTTTCGAGTCCTGCATACCAATCTTAGCATGTACATTCATTCCAACTGCACTATCGGAGGCTATGAATAGGTGAATGGAAAGAGTAATTAATGGGGCGCTTAAGGGGAGATTTCCACCTGGAGGATTTTTTTCTGGACCCCTTTCTCCCTCATGTTTAGCCCCATTGCTTTTGAGATTTTAAGACGTTCGCCCCATTAGTTTGGCGATTTTAAGAACCCTCGCCCCATTTCTGTCAATTTTAAGACCATTCGTGCCATTAAGGTGTCGATTTTTTCCTGGCCAGCGATAGCGAGCCTGTAATTTAAGGGGCATCGGCCTTCGGCCGGGACATTTTTTTACTGAAAAATTTACAAATTTATCTTGAAAGGGGGTCTAGGGGAAATAATTTTAAGTTTGATGGAAGTCTTGGGAATCAACTAAAAAACTCCCCTTAACCCTAGGGAAGGCCTCTCTATAAACTACTCCTGAACCAAAATTAATTAAGTTCTCTCCACCAACCAACTTTACTCCTAAACTTGATTAATGAAATTAACAAACACATGTGGAAGTCCGGGGAGATAGTTCGAAGCCTGTTAATAATTGATGTAGGCCCTTTTTAAACTGAATGAAATTGTCTAATAGTAGCCAGAATAAACTTAAAAGACGTCGCCGGTACAGAAGGGGTTAATGACCAGTTTATTAGGCTTTTTTTTTCCCTCATGTTTAGGCCCATTATTTTAAGGTATTTGAAGACATTTACCCCATTATTTTAAGGTATTTGAAGACATTTACCCCATTATTTTAAGGTATTTGGAGACATTTACCCCATTATTTTAAAGTATTTGAAGACATTTACCCCATTATTTTAAGGTATTTGAAGACATTTACCCCATTATTTTAAGGTATTTGAAGACATTTACCCCATTATTTTAAGGTATTTGAAGACATTTACCCCATTATTTTAAGGTATTTGAAGACATTTACCCCATTATTTTAAGGTATTTGAAGACATTTACCCCATTATTTTAAGGTATTTGAAGACATTTACCCCATTATTTTAAGGTATTTGAAGACATTTACCCCATTATTTTAAGGTATTTGAAGACATTTACCCCATTATTTTAAGGTATTTGAAGACATTTACCCCATTATTTTAAGGTATTTGAAGACATTTACCCCATTAGTTTGGCGATTGTTAGAACTTTCGCAACCGATAGCGCGCCTGTAATTTATATTTTTCTACCAAACTATGTACAAATTTATCTTGAAGGGGATCGTGTGGGTGTTTCTTTAAGCTTGATAGAGGTCTTGGGAGGAAACTAGAACAAAAATATAAAATCATAAGAAACTAGAAATTTAAAATAGAAAAGCCTCCCCTTAATGACCCGTTTATAAAGCCCTTGAAGGATTGGTTTGGGTTAGGTTAGAGTACGGTAATTAAGTTAGCTTGCCTTAGGATTGACTACATTAGGCAAAGCTAGGTTAGCTAAAGTTAAGTTAATTTAGCAATAATTGTTTGCTAGTTGTTTGCAAAGCACTTATTGAGCGATTTATGCTGTTGAGCCTAACACGAATCACCACCCATAACGAGGGGCGTCGCGCTCCTTGGTGCCGCTAGAAGAGTGGCGAACACATCAAAAGGTATCAAAAGGTAACGAGGACGAAGAGAAATGGCATAACACTCTACGGACTTTCCACACCAACGTAGAATCTTGGTATAAGAACATAAGAAAATGGGAGTCTGCAGAAAGCCGATCGGCCCACACAAAGCAGATCCCTGTCACACCCATCCCCAATTACAAAGCCTAATTATAGGCCCAACTCACTAATACCATGAGGACCAACCTCACCAAAACAGTCAAGAGATCAGCACAAGATTACGGGGGTCTACAGAGCGCCGATTGGCCCACACCCGGCAGATCCCCCTTCACACCCAACCCATCTCGTCCATATGCCTATCTAATCTTATCTTAAAGCCCCCTATCGTCCTCGTTCTATGTTTTGACTGGTTGCGTACGAGTAGGCTTATATTAAGGGGAGATTTCCACCTGGAGGATTTTTTTCTGGACCCCTTTCTCCCTCATGTTTATCCCCATTGCTTTTGAGATTTTAAGACGCTTGCCCCATTAGTTTGGCGATTTTAAGAACCCTTGCCCCATTTCTGTCAATTTTAAGACTATTCGCGCTATTTAGGTGTCGATTTTTTCCTGGAGAGCGATAGCGAGCCTGTAATTTAAGGGGAATCGGCCTTGGGCCGGGACATTGTTCTACCGAAAAATTTACAAATTTATCTTGAAAGGGGGTCTAGGGGGAGTAATTTTAAGCTTGATGGAAGTCTAGGGAATCAACTAAAAAAAACTCCCCTTAAATCAAATCAACACTTTCATAATACGATGACTCATTTCTTGTCTGTTTTCTGGTTATAATTAGACGATATTATTTAGATTAGGAAGGGTATTTGTAAGTCAGAGGATTATTAGGAAGGGTATTTGTAAGTCAGAGGATTATTAGGAAGGGTATTTGTAAGTCAGAGGGTTATTAGGAAGGGTATTTGTAAGTCAGAGGATTATTAGGAAGGGTATTTGTAAGTCAGAGGATTATTAGGAAGGGTATTTGTAAGTCAGAGGATTATTAGGAAGGGTATTTGTAAGTCAGAGGATTATTAGGAAGGGTATTTGTAAGTCAGAGGGTTATTAGGAAGGGTATTTGTAAGTCAGAGGATTATTAGGAAGGGTATTTGTAAGTCAGAGGATTATTAGGAAGGGTATTTGTAAGTCAGAGGATTATTAGGAAGGGTATTTGTAAGTCAGAGGATTATTAGGAAGGGTATTTGTAAGTCAGAGGATTATTAGGAAGGGTATTTGTAAGTCAGAGGATTATTAGGAAGGGTATTTGTAAGTCAGAGGATTATTAGGAAGGGTATTTGTAAGTCAAGAGGATTATTAGGAAGGGTATTTGTAAGTCAGAGGATTATTAGGAAGGGTATTTGTAAGTCAGAGGATTATTAGGAAGGGTATTTGTAAGTCAGAGGATTATTAGGAAGGGTATTTGTAAGTCAGAGGGTTATTAGGAAGGGTATTTGTAAGTCAGAGGATTATTAGGAAGGGTATTTGTAAGTCAGAGGATTATTAGGAAGGGTATTTGTAAGTCAGAGGATTATTAGGAAGGGTATTTGTAAGTCAAGAGGATTATTAGGAAGGGTATTTGTAAGTCAGAGGATTATTAGGAAGGGTATTTGTAAGTCAGAGGATTATTAGGAAGGGTATTTGTAAGTCAGGATTATTAGGAAGGGTATTTGTAAGTCAGAGGATTATTAGGAAGGGTATTTGTAAGTCAGAGGATTATTAGGAAGGGTATTTGTAAGTCAGAGGATTATTAGGAAGGGTATTTGTAAGTCAGAGGATTATTAGGAAGGGTATTTGTAAGTCAGAGGATTATTAGGACGGGTATTTGTAAGTCAGAGGATTATTAGGAAGGGTATTTGTAAATCAGGATTATTAGGAAGGGTATTTGTAAGTCAGAGGATTATTAGGAAAGGTATTTGTAAGTCAGAGGATTATTAGGAAGGGTATTTGTAAGTCAGAGGATTATTAGGAAAGGTATTTGTAAGTCAGAGGATTATTAGGAAGGGTATTTGTAAGTCAGAGGATTATTTGAGATAGTCTTTACCCTTTTAATTCCCACAGATGCTTCCTAAATTCTGGAAGATCGTTTAATGATAGCCAGAATTTACTGTTAAAATGCGGCATGATAAGTATGATAACTACAATACCAGTGTCTCCGCACTTCAAATACAATACAATACAATACAATACAATACCATACCAGTTTCTCCGCACTTCAATGCAATACAATACAATACAATACAAACACTACAATACCAGTTTCTCCGCACTTCAAATACAATACAATACAATACCAGTTTCTCCGCACTTCAAATGCAATACAATACAATACAAACACTACAATACCAGTTTCTCCGCACTTCAAATACAATACAATAAACTACAATAACTACAATACCAGTTTATCCGCACTTCAAATACAATACAATAACTACAATACCAGTTTCTCCGCACTTCAAATACAATACAATACAATAACTACAATACCAGTTTCTCCGCACTTCAAATACAATACAATACAATAACTACAATACCAGTTTATCTGCACTACAAATACAATGCAATACAATAACTACAATACCAGTTTCTCCGCACTACAAATACAATACAATACAATACAATACAATACCAGTTTATCCGCACTTCAAATACAATACAATAACTACAATACCAGTTTCTCCGCACTTCAAATACAATACAATAACTACAATACCAGTTTCTCCGCACTTCAAATACAATACAATACAATAACTACAATACCATTTTCTCCGCACTTCAAATACAATACAATACAATAACTACAATACCAGTTTATCTGCACTACAAATACAATACAATAACTACAATACCAGTTTCTCCGCACTACAAATACAATACAATACAATAACTACAATACCAGTTTCTCCGCACTACAAATACAATACAATACAATACAATAACTACAATACCAGTTTCTCCGCACTTCAAATACAATACAATAAATACAATATCAGTTTCTCCGCACTTCAAATACAATACAATACAATACAATACAAAAACTACAATACCAGTTTATCCGCACTTCAAATACATAAATCATTGAACACGCACATCACCTTGATTATTCACCTCGCTTAAGGGAGCCCACCTCGCTTTTTTTCTCTGTCTCTCCCTCTCTCTTTGGCTTGTATCCATTCGGCCCCATTCAGTCTACTGTTTTAAGACGTTTACCCCCATCCAGGTGTCATTATTTTCCTGGCGAGCGGTAGCGAGCCAGCATATATATATTTTTGTTTTGACAGCAAGCTAAATTTGTACATTTTTCGATAGAAAAATGTCTCCGGCGAAGCCGGATTTCTCCATACAATGCTGGCTCGCTATCGCTCGCCAGGAAGATATCGACACCTGGATGGGTATAAACGTCTTAAAACAATTGGCTAAACGGGGCGGAATGTATACTAGCCAGGGAAAAAGAGAAAAGAAGAGAAAGATAAAAAAAAAAAAAAAAACGGTGACCCCTCTTAATAATAATAATACAAAAAATCAACTTTTTGCACCATTAGAAGCTCCCTTACGATAGATACTTGAGGGGTATTATCAAACAGATAGCAAGGCCGGCTCAGGATGTTCTTGTAATCTCGAATCATATTTACACGGCTCATCCGTCAATTAAATGTTTATCTTGACGTGGAAGTCTATTTTTTTTTTTTTTTTTTGTGTCTGCTTCTTAAAGGGGGATGTTTCACTTTTGGGGAGATTTTTGCATGTATTCATTATTTGTCTAGTTTCCTACCTAGACCTCCATCAAATTTAAACAAAACATTCATTAGATCCCCTTTCTAGATTAATTTGTACATTTTTCGGTAGAAAAATTTGTCTGGCCATAGGCCGGTTCTTCCTACATTACAGGCTCAATATCGTTCGCCAGGGAAAAAATCGACACCTAAATAGCACGAAAGGTCTAAATATTGACGAAGAAATGGGGCGAAAGGTCTTAAAATCGACTAACTAATGGAGCAAACATCTTAACACTTTCACGCATTTATGACGCAGAGGTTGCAAGATTAGCAATAAGAAATAGAGTTCTCACTCCTATAATTACCTCTCCAAAATTAGTTTTCTGCCCACAGCTAACTCAAAGACAACTGCAGAGGTTGAAGTAACTAAACTAAAGGTTTCTAAATACCCCTGATGGCAACAAAGACTTTAAAGTATCCCCAATAGGCTCAAAATCGCGTCATATGTCGGAGAGGGTTAACATCTAAAAACTAATGGGGCTGAACATGAGGGAGAAAGTGGTCCAGAAAAACGGCCCATGTCCCCTAAATATAAATCTATTCGAGTATGAGTAAGTTAAATACCCAACGAGCGTTACATGTAATACCCAACGAGCGTTACATGTAATACCCAACGAGCGTTACATGTAATACCCAACGAGCGTTACATGTAATACCCAACGAGCGTTACATGTAATACCCAACGAGCGTTACATGTAATACCCAACGAGCGTTACATGTAATACCCAACGAGTGTTACATGTAATACCCAACGAGCATTACATGTAATACCCAACGAGCGTTACATGTAATACCCAACGAGCGTTACATGTAATACCCAACGAGCGTTACATGTAATACCCAACGAGCGTTACATGTAATACCCAACGAGCGTTACATGTAATACCCAACGAGCGTTACATGTAATACCCAACGAGCGTTACATGTAATACCCAACGAGCGTTACATGTAATACCCAACGAGCGTTACATGTAATACCCAACGAGCGTTACATGTAAGTATATTTCAATTACTAGCAATATCAAATGTAAATAAAATCCAATATTAAAAAATAAATAAATATAACACACACACACACACACACACACACACACACACACACAGCCTTGATTATATATTTTGCATTAAGAAAATATATATACTGTATAATGTATATATCAGGTCAGTTCATTTCTCCAACTGCAGAAGGGGTTGGAGGGGAACTGACAAGGCCCTGCCAACTTTAGGAGACCGCCCGGTGTTGTTGTTGTTGTGGTGGTTGTTGTTGTTGTTGTGGTTGATGTGGTGGTGGTGATTGTGGTTGTTGTGGTTGATGTTGTGGTTGATGTGGTGGTGGTGATTGTGGTTGTTGTGGTTGTTGTGGTGGTGTTTGTTGTGGTGGTGGTAGTTGTTGTGGTGGTTGTGTTCGTCGTGGTGGTGGTGGTGGTTGTTGTTGTGGTTGTTGTGGTTGTTAACGTTGATGTTTTTGTGGTTATGGTTGCTGTTGTGGTTGTTGTTGTGGTTGTTGTTGTCGTTATATTTGTTTTGTGGTTGTGGTTGCTGTGGTTGTTGTTGTTGTTGCTCTAGCCCGCTTTCTCTATATATTGCTTGGCCAGTCTTGGTTCGGGAGGTGGAGAGGGAGGTGGTGGAGGGAGAGGTGGTGGAATGGGAGGCCCGGAAGGTTGGAGAGGGAGGCGGTGGAGGGAGAGGTGGTGGAATGGGAGGCCCGGAAGGTTGGAGAGGGAGGCGGTGGAGGGGGAGGTTGGAGACGGAAGTGGTGGAGGGGGAGGTTGGAGACGGAAGTGGTGGAGTGGGAGGGGGAGGCGGTGGATGGAGGCGGTGGATGGAGGTGAAGAGGGAGGTGGTGGAGTGGGAGGGGGAAGTTGGAGAGGGAGAGGTGGTGGAGTGGGATGTTGGAGAGGGAGGCGGTGGAGGGAGAGTGGTGGAGAGGGAGGTTGGAGAGGGAGGTGGTGGAGTGGGAGGGGGAAGTTGGAGAGGGAGAGGTGGTGGAGTGGGATGTTGGAGAGGGAGGCGGTGGAGGGAGAGGTGGTGGAGAGGGAGGTGGTGGAGAGGGAGGTTGGAGAGGGAGAGGGAGAGGGAGGTGGAGAGGGAGAGGGAGGTGGAGAGGGAGAGGGAGGTGCAGGCAAAGTCAATAGTTCAACTGAAACTACGATAGAAAAATTAACTTTAAACGTTCCATTTATTTATATTTATATTTTGTATTTACATATATATTTTGTTCAACAGCATTTCTTAAGCAACATTGTCTTTGGTTATTTGCATTAGTACTTACAACTAAACTGCAAGTGAATGTAAATATGTAAAGGGAAACTCTCTCTCTCTCTCTCTCTCTCTCTCTCTCTCTCTCTCTCTCTCTCTCTCTCTCTCTCTCTCTCTCTCTCTCTCTCTCTCTCACTCTATTAAAGCAGTGCAAGACTGCATACCATCGAAAATACGGCGTCCAGGCCATAATAATAAGCCCAAATGGTGGAATAAAGGTATTTCAAACTGCCTGCTTGCTAACAAATTTGCTAATGATAGATTAAAATCCTCACAAAATGACGAAGAACGGGTGAAATTTGTAGAGCTACGACTCAAAGCCAAAAAGTGAATTAAGCAATGTAAAAAGACCCTAGAGTTACATATTGCGAATCAAAGTAAAACAAACCCGAAAGAATTCTATAGTTATATCAGAAAGAAAAAAGTAGTTACTTCAACTGTTGGACCGTTAGTCGATGAAAATGGAGAATACACCAAAGACGAAGTACAAATGAGTAATGCCCTCAATACCTTCTTTGCATCAGTTTTTACAACAGAAGACCTCAGTGATATCCCTACACCATCGCCGATTCAGATTGATAATTCAGATGTTCTAAGCAATATCACCGTTACAGAGAGAGAAGTATTGAATTGTTTAGATAAACTCAAGGTAAATAAAACGCCTGGACCTGATACAATCTCGCCTAGAGTTCTAAAGGAAACTAAGGATGAACTCTCCAAACCACTGACATTACTATTCAATAAATCCTTGCAGTCTGGAACTATGCCTGATCAGTGGAAGATAGCCAACGTAACACCGATATTCAAAAAAGGCAGCAAATCCCTACCCAGTAACTATCGTCCAATTAGCTTAACCTCAGTTGTATGTAAAATGCTAGAAACGGTCATAGGAGACAGACTCGTAAATCACTTAGAGGAAAATAACATACTTAAAGATACTCAACACGGCTTTCGTAAAAAACGTTCCTGTTTAACAAACCTCTTAGACTTCTTCCACGATATCCTCAACCTCTACGATGAGAGTAAAGCTGTAGATATTATATTCCTTGATTTTCAAAAGGCCTTTGACAAAGTTCCCCACAAACGTTTACTGCTAAAACTAAAAGCGCATGGAATACAAGACGGTGTGTTGAAATGGATAGAAAATTGGCTCAGCGACAGAAAGCAAAGAGTAGTCATAAACGGTAAGGCATCTAAATGGACCAATGTAAGTAGCGGGGTACCCCAGGGATCGGTACTAGGACCAATTCTCTTTCTAATTTACATCAACGACATAGATGAGGGTCTCACCTGTACAATCTCAAAATTTGCTGACGATACAAAAATTGCAAATAGCGTACTCTCAAAAGATCAAGTTGACGATATGCAACACAATCTAGATAAATTGTCACATTGGGCCCAAATTTGGCAAATGAGTTTCAATGCGGATAAATGTAAAGTACTACATATCGGATACCTAAATGAAAAAGCAAACTATTCGACGAATGGCACTCAGCTTAAGAATGTAAACAGAGAAACCGATCTGGGAGTAACAATATCGAGTAACCTAAAACCGAGTCAACAATGTTCAGAAGTTGTTAAGAAGGCAAACAAAATAATTGGCTTTATAGGCAGGTCATTTGAGCATAAATCCAAAGACGTTATCCTAACCCTTTACAATTCCTTAGTCCGCCCTCTTCTGGAATACTGCGTTCAATGCTGGTGCCCTTATTACCAAAAAGACATAAACAAGCTAGAACGAGTTCAACGTAGAGTTACCAAAATGATACCTAGCCTAAAGAACAAACCATACGAAGAGCGTCTTACAGAATTAAATCTATTTCCTTTAGCCAAGCGCAGATTAAGAGGTGACTTAATTCAAGTGTTCAAAATCATCAAAGGCATCGACAATATGAATTGTAGTAAGTACTTCACTATCAACCAATCTAATTACACGCAGGGAAACGGTTGCAAAATTATTGGTAAATCTTTTAACTCACACGAATCTAAGAATTTCTTCTTCAATCGAGTTGTCAACTTGTGGAATGGGCTTCCCCGAGACGTTATAGACTGCAGCACCGTTGATTCATTTAAACTCCGCCTAGACAAATATCTCGCATCAAACCCGCGACTGACTGCGTTTGTAAATTAATAACTTTATTTTATCCTCCCCTCAGTTACTAACCCATCTGTCCCCTACTAACTTCCTAATCCTGCCACGGACATTAGTTCCAGGGCAGTAGTTCCCTTTCCAATGTTCCCTTACCCATTCTAAACCACTGTTTGGACACTTGATCCTCAGTGTTTTGGAGGACAAGCAGCCTAGAAGGGTCATTAGACCTGTTGTTGCTTGATTTCCTTTGTACTCCTTTGTACTCTCTCTCTCTCTCTCTCTCTCTCTCTCTCTCTCTCTCTCTCTCTCTCTCTCTCTCTCTGTCTCTCCTAACATAATTTTATTTTTATTTTCAGGCATAAAATTGTGTTCTATTGCTAACATATTCTTTTTGTGATCAACATATTCTTTTTGTGATTTACAGGCATTAATTGTACCATATTGCTCACCAATATTTTTTGTTACTGTACTGTATACTGCTTTCCAGTGTTCTCACTAGGCTAAATTAACCCTCTCCCCTTTTTTTCTCCCAGTAAATTTTGTAACAAATTACTAGTCCATTTACAATTTTCAGGCTTTAACTGTGTCATACTGCTAACATCAATTTTTTTTTTTTCAGGCATAAATTGTGTTCTATTGCTAACATATTTTTTGTGATTTACAGCCATAATATTCTTTTTGTGATTAACATATTATTTTTGTGATTTACAGGCATTAATTGTACCATATTGCTAACAAATATTGTTTGTTACTGTACTGTATACTGTTTTCCAGTTTTTTCACTAGGCTACATTAACCCTCTCCCACTTTTTTTTTCCAGTAAATTTTGTAACAAATTTCTAGTCCATTTGTGATTTTCAGGCTTTAACTGTGTCATACTGCTAACATAATTTTTTTTTTTTCAGGCATAAATTGTGTTCTATTGCTAACATATTTTTTGTGATTTACAGGCATATTAATTTTATCATATTGCTAACAAATTTTTTTGTGATTTTCAGGAATTAATTGTATCACATTGCTAACATACATTTTTTGTGATTTTCAGGCTTTAATTGTACCATTTTGCTAACATAAATTTGTGTGATTTTCAGGCATATTGTGATTATATCGTCATGGCGCCGCAACGAACCTGCACGAGTTGTTCCGGTAAATTTGGCCCTACCATGTTTGTTGATACTGATGTCCAAATTTGTAGATTTTGCCAGCTCCGAGAGAAGATTGCGGATGAATTGAATGCAGCTCACCGCAAGATTGATGCCCTGACTACGAAGCTTGAATCCCTTCAAGAATTTGCCACACTCAACGTAGGAGTGCCCTCGGCCCAAGAAACCACTACTATGTCAACCGCCATTCCAGTGCATACAGTACCGGTACCCCCACACCAGCAGCTACCTTAGATGTTGCAGATAATAATAATGACTCTACTCTCACTCCCCCCCAGGACAACTTTCAGTTAGTGAGAAACAATGTCCATCCCAGTACCAGTACCAGGAAGGTCATCCCGACAACATGCCAAAACCGCTTCAAAATTCTGGCTATTGACGAGGAAGAGGAAACGGAAGAAGTTCGGCTTGTGGGCGACTCCATGGTCCGTGGCCAACTAACCGAGTTCTGCGCCAGGGCACCCAGGACCAGAAAGCGATTCTGTATCCCAGGTGGCGGCGTGGACGACATTGTTGCGGCTCTGGAAGAGGTTTCCAGGCTCGCCCCCGCAAGCACTACGTAAGTCATCCACGTTGGATCTAACGATGTCCAACGGACGCGGTCAGAGGAACTACTTTGCAAGTACCGGCGGCTGATCAGGTCCTTCAAGGAAAAATCTAATAGAATCTTAATTTCAGGAATTGTTCCCCGGATTGATGTAGAAAACCGATTCTACAACATAGCTACCAGTACAAATCGCCGACTAACCAAACTCTGCAGGGAGGAGAACATCGGCTTTGTCGACACGTGGGATAATTTTTACTATGATAAATCTTTGTTTTCAGGAGATGGTGTACATCTCAATGAAGTAGGAGCTGCACGTCTTGGTCGTCTGCTGAACGATGCAGTCAAGGATTTCCGTTCAAAAAACGGGGTCAACCAGACCCAAGACAGGGTAGTGTAAGTCAAATACGAACTGAAAATTCAGACAATGCACAATCAGTAACATCCAACTCTAATACTCTTAAGGTGTTTTATGTAAATGCTCGTAGCATACGCAATAAATTTTCAGATCTAGAGGAAATCGTGTTTACAGAACATTATGATATAATCGGCATTACAGAATCTTGGTTAAATACGGAAGACAGAGACTTTTTAGCCGAATATACGCTTCCTGGTTATACAATGTTTGAGAAAAGTCGGATCAATAGAAATGGAGGAGGAGTTCTGTTTTTTATAAAGGAAAGTCTTAATCCCGTCTTAATGTCAAAACCTCAAATTGCGAATATAGACATATCTTACGTACTATTAAATAATAAACGAGGAACTAAAATAACACTAGCTTTATTATACAGACCCCCATCTCAATCAGTGCAAACTGACAGTGAAATTTATGAACAAATTGCAGAAATAACTAACATACAAGATACCGTAATTCTTGGCGATTTCAACTTACCCGTGACTAAATGGGGCGATATTCTTACTTCACACTCTGGACACGACCTCTATGCTAACTTGCAAGAGAGTTCACTTTTTCAATTTGTACAATCTCCGACCCGTGGTAATAATGTGCTTGACCTTGTACTCGCAACAAAAGAAGAATTAATAGAGAATTTGAATGTTGGTGATGAATTCAGTAACAGCGACCATCGTACGATAACTTTCACTTTAAAGTTTACTAGTAACAAATCAAATAGCAGCATTGAGAAAGTCCCTAATTTCAAGAAAGCAAATTTTCATAAACTTAAATCAAAACTTAAAGAAACTGACTGGAGCTTTCTGACTAACAATAACGACATAAATACATCTTGGGAGTGTTTCACAACCACTTACCTTAAGGCAGTGCAAGACTGCATACCATCGAAAATACGGCGTCCAGGCCAAAATGATAAGCCCAAATGGTGGAATAAAGATATTTCAGACTGTCTGCTTGCTAAAAAATTTGCTAATGATAGATTAAAATCCTCACAAAATGACGAAGAACGGGTGAAATTTGTAGAGCTACGACGCAAAGCCAAAAAGTTAATTAAGCAAAGTAAAAAGACCCTGGAGTTACATGTTGCGAATCAAAGTAAAACAAACCCGAAAGAATTCTATAGTTATATCAGAAAGAAAAAAGTAGTTACTTCAACTGTTGGACCGTTAGTCGATGAAAATGGAGAATACACCAAAGACGAAGTACAAATGAGTAATGCCCTCAATACCTTCTTTGCATCAGTTTTTACAACCGAAGACCTCAGTGATATCCCTACACCATCGCCGATTCAGATTGATAATTCAGATGTTCTAAGCAATATCACCGTTACAGAGAGAGAAGTATTGAATTGTTTAGATAAACTCAAGGTAAATAAAACGCCTGGACCTGATACAATCTCACCTAGAGTTCTAAAGGAAGCTAAGGATGAGTTCTCCAAACCACTGACATTGCTATTCAATGAATCCTTGCAGTCTGGGACTATGCCTGATCAGTGGAAGCTAGCCAACGTAACACCGATATTCAAAAAAGGCAGCAAATCCCTACCCAGTAACTATCGTCCAATTAGCTTAACCTCAATTGTATGTAAAATGCTAGAAACGGTCATAAGAGACAGACTCGTAAATCACTTAGAGGCAAATAACTTACTTAAAGATACTCAACACGGCTTTCGTAAAAAACGTTCCTGTTTAACAAACCTCTTAGACTTCTTCCACGATATCTTCAACCTCTACGATGAGAGTAAAGCTGTAGATATTATATGCCTTGATTTTCAAAAGGCCTTTGACAAAGTTCCCCACAAACGATTACTGCTAAAACTAAAAGCGCATGGAATACAAGACGGTGTGTTGAAATGGATAGAAAATTGGCTCAGCGACAGAAAGCAAAGAGTAGTCATAAACGGTAAGGCATCTAAATGGACCAATGTAAGTAGTGGGGTACCCCAGGGATCGGTACTAGGACCAATTCTCTTTCTAATTTACATCAACGACATAGATGAGGGTCTCACCTGTACAGTCTCGAAATTTGCTGACGATACAAAAATTGCAAATAGCGTACTCTCAAAAGAACAAGTTGACGATATGCAACACAATCTAGATAAATTGTCATGTTGGGCCCAAATTTGGCAAATGAGTTTCAATGAGGATAAATGTAAAGTACTACATATCGGATACCTAAATGAGAAAGCAAACTATTCGATGAATGGCACTCAGCTTAAGAATGTAAACAAAGAAACCGATCTGGGAGTAACAATATCGAGTAACCTAAAACCGAGTCAACAATGTTCAGAAGTTGTTAAGAAGGCAAACAAAATAATTGGCTTTATAGGCAGGTCATTTGAGCATAAATCCAAAGATGTTATCCTAACCCTTTACAATTCCTTAGTCCGCCCTCTTCTGGAATACTGCGTTCAATCCTGGTGCCCTTATTACCAAAAAGATATAAACAAGCTAGAACGAGTTCAACGTAGAGTTACCAAAATGATACCTAGCCTAAAGAACAAACCATACGAAGAGCGTCTTAGAGAATTAAATCTATTTCCTTTAACTCAGCGCAGATTAAGAGGCGACTTAATTCAAGTGTTCAAAATCATCAAAGGCATCGACAATATGAACTGTAGTAAGTACTTCACTATCGACCAATCTAATTACACGCGGGGAAACGGTTGCAAAATTATTGGTAAATCTTTTAACTCACACGAATCTAAGAATTTCTTCTTCAATCGAGTTGTCAACTTGTGGAATGGGCTTCCCCGAGACGTTATAGACTGCAGCACCGTTGATTCATTTAAACTCCGCTTAGACAAATATCTCGCATCAAACCCGCGACTGACTGCGTTTGTAAATGAATAACTTTATTGTATACCCCCTCAGTTACTAACCCATCTGTCCCCTACTAACTTCCTAATCCTGCCACGGACATTAGTTCTAGGGCAGTAGTTCCCTTTCCAATGTTCCCTTACCCACTCTAAACCACTGTTTGGACACTTGATCCTCAGTGTTTTGGAGGACAAGCAGCCTAGAAGGGTCACTAGACCTGTTGTTGCTTGATTTCCTTTGTACTCCTTTGTACTCCTTTGTACTCTCTCTCTCTCTCTCTTTATATATATATATATACAGTATATATATATATATATATATATATATATATATATATATATATATATATATATATATATATAACTCACACATGGATGGGAATTAATTTATATACTATATTCTGAGATGATACTTCGCCTGAGATAGATAAATGGAGAGATAGATTGATAGATAGATAAATAGGTACAGAGAGAGAGAGGGACCTAAGAAAATTTGAGAATGTTTCAGGGAATTACATGGATGGGAATTTATATATTATATTCTGAGATGATTCTTCGCCTGAGATAGATAAATGGATAGATAGATTGATAGATAGATAAATAGATACAGAGAGAGAGAGAGAGAGAGAGAGAGAGAGAGAGAGAGAGAGAGAGACCTTAGAAAATTTGAGAATGTTTCAGGGAATTGCATGGATGGGAATTTATATATTATAGTAGGAGTAAAAATGCCATTTCCGTTTTTACATCCGTAGACTTTATTGAAAAAAAAAACCCACTGCCATTTTCGTTTTTACATCCGTAGACTTTATTGAAAAAGCCACTGCCATTTCCGTTTTTACATCTAGACTTTATTGAAAAAGCCCCTGCCAGGAAAAAAACCCTGCCATTTTCGTTTTTCCGTAGACTTTATTGAAAAAAAACCCCACTGCCATTTTCGTTTTTACATCCGTAGACTTTATTGAAAAAGCCACTGCCATTTCCGTTTTTACATCCGTAGACTTTATTGAAAAAGCCCCTGCCAGAAAAAAAAACCCTGCCATTTTCGTTTTTACATCCATAGACTTTATTGAAAAAGCCCCTGCCAGAAAAAAATGGGTCCAAAATGGCGACGGTTGTCCGGTAGTGACCAGTTAGGGGTAACCTGAGAACTGTCCAAAAATGGCGACGGTTGTCCGGGTAGTGGTGGAAAAGGTGACCTACCTGAGTGGGAGTGGCATCTGATAAATCAGTCCTCGTGGGAATTATAAAAGGCAAATACTGTCAACTTTCATACATCCTTACTATTTTAAATATGACAGTCTCTCTCTATCTTTCTATCTCTCTCATTGTACACACACACACAGACACACACACGGTGCCCCGCCTACTCCTCTGGACCTCATTCGTGATCAAGTGTCAAGATAAACCTAGCCTAGTCTAACCTAGCCTAACTCTTTCTCTCTCTCTCCCTAACCTAGCCTAACCTAACCTAGCCTAGCCTAGCCTAATCTAACCTAACCTAACCTAGCCTAGCCTAACCTAGCCTAACCCTTTCTCTCTCTCTTTCATCATATTTTTCCACGCTATTCTTAGAGTTCAGATTTCAAGATACCAAGCCACCTGATTTCACCCATCTCCGTACCAAAAATACTTTTGGGTCACCTGCTCCCATAAATCAGTCTACTATCTATATCTCTATCTCTATCTATATAGGTCTGACAGCGACCCTTTCTTTCATCATATTTTTTCCACGCTATTCTTAGAGTTCAGATTTCAAGATACCAAGCCACCTGATTTCACCCATCTCTGTACCAAAAATACTTTTGGGTCAGCTGCTCCCATAAATCAATCGACTATCTATATCTATATCGCTATCTATATCGGTCTGACAGCGACCCCTCAGTAGTTTCTCTCTCTCTCTCTTTCATCATATTTTTTCCAACCACCTAACCTAACCTTGCCTAGGCGAGAACATGTGACTACCTGTTATATATAGTCATGCAGCCCACCCCGTGTGAACCCTAAAACATATATATATGCATTCAAACCTCGTAAAGGTATTAGTTAAATAGAAACCAACATGGCGGAAGCATTTACCTCCGATGCTCTCGACATATTCAAACACTCCGCTCGCATAATAGTAGCGGGATACAGCAATTCCGGCAAATCAGAACTCGTCAAGAAACTTATATCCAAGCATCATAATAAATTTAAAAAGATTGTTATATGCGGTCTTCTCTCGCACCCCCTACAGCATGATAAAGAAATAGGACCTAAGGTAACCGTATCTCCAGAAATAGTGAACCCTATAAGCGATGAGGATATTTACGATCAAAGAGGAATCTTATTCATCCTTGACGATCTATTTATCCAAGCTGTAAAGAATAAAGTAGTCGTTGACGCTTTTACCCGCGGTCAGCATAATAACATTTCATGCATCTTCATAACCCAAAACCTATACATGGGCGGTAAACATGCGAGGAATATTAGTCTCAACTGTTCTCACTTCCTATTACTGAGACAACGTGACTTATTGCAAATACAACTACTTGGAAGGCAAATATTCGGCAAAGACCGAGCCAGCGATTTTGTTGAAATATACAAATCTGCCGTTTTCTCTAAACCCTTTGGCTATCTCCTCGTTGACTTAGGTATAAATACCCCCGAAGCCCTGCAATTCCGCACAAATATAGTGGGTGAACCACCCTGTGAACGTGTATTCCAATGGTGAGTTCTAAGCATCGAGAGCTATTAAATGTTCTCTACGGTCGTCACGACCAGCCATACGGACTGTCTTCTCAAAAGAAACTATGGGATAAGGCTCGAGACATTGATCCTTCCATAAAACTGCAAGATGTGACAGGATTTCTCAGGACCAGCAAAACCTACACTCTACATAAGCTACAGCCAAAGAAATTCCCCCGCCAGAAAGTTCTCTCCCCCAAGCCCAAGATCATCATGGCTGCCGACTTAGCCGACGTGCGTCATTTAAAGAAAGACAACGACAATATATCATACCTGTTAGTATGCGTGGACGTCTTTTCCCGTTTCATGCAGGTAGTACCCTGTCACAGGAAAGATGCGACTTCCATGCTAATGGCTGTTAAGAGGGTTATGGAAACAGATGAATCCAGGGGTGTGAGAAGATTGAACACTGATCTAGGCACCGAGTTTTATAATAAAAAAGTGAAGGAATATCTAACATCCCGCAAGATTAAGCTATATAGCGTTCATTCTAGTGAGATTAAAGCTTCCATCGCCGAACGAGCCATTCGCACATTGAAATCCCGCATGTACCGCTTTATTACACTGCGGAATTCCCCCCGATATATTAACCACCTCCAGGACATGGTCAGTGCCTACAATAATTCCCCCCACTCTGGACTAAAAAAGGGACAAACCCCCACAATCGTACATAATTTAACTCGACCATCCGACACTGCACGGCAATTCCATCTAATGTATAAAACCCCCCAGAAACCCCTCAGACGCATTAGTACCGAGCTAGCAGTTGGAGAGATTGTACGTCTCGTGGGTAGCACTCGTTCATCCGCTTTCCATAAGGGATACACCCAGCAGAACACCCACGAGCTATTCCAAATTCGAGAAATAAAACACCAACATCAACCAAAAACCTATCTCCTGGAAGACCTATCCGGCGAGCCCATAGAGGGCATCTTCTACGGGTCAGAACTGGTGGCAAGTTCCTTGCCCGAGTCATTCGATATTAATATCCTGAGAACCCGCAAAAGCAAAGGGGAAAAACAATATTTTGTACATTGGGTTGGATATCCTACCTCCTTTGACAGCTGGATTAATGTCTCTGACCTCGTGCAAAGATGAACAGTAAGCTTCCCCTACTCGATGTACATAAAAAGTTTGTACGGCTACTTAAAAAACTTAACCCCAAGGAAAGGAAGAACCTCATTAAACAACTAGGACGCGAGCATTTAAATTGTATTTCTGAGATATTCTCCAACTTTCTAAAGAAACATCTCACCCTGAATAGTAAAATTATAAGAAAGCTACAACACCATCGTGAGGATATACGAGCCGTTGCCCGGAAGAAAACATCTCTGGCCAAAAAGAGATTAATTCTAACTAGTAAGGCTGGAGGTAATATATTAGCCGCCCTTCTCCCTGCAGTTGCCGGTCTACTTTCAAAACTGTTTTCATAATGCGTAGCTATTATCTCCTCCCCGAATCCACAGCCAAGCGTGTTTTAACAAGCATCGAGGGTTCACCTACACCGCCCTCCCCCTCCCCCTCCCCCGGACAACACGTTCCAGCAAGCTCGTCCTCCCGCCTCCCCCCACAGCCCGCTCCTAAGACCCCCCCGAGGAAAAAGAGAAAGAAATCAAGACCGTGTTCACATTATAACAAGAAATCAATGAGGGCTATGCGCAAAACCAAACTCCCACCACCCGTGCTAATGAAAGCCACTTCTGTAATGGGGAATGCTTCCAAAAATCCCAGTCTAGCACATCTTCTGCCCGCCCACGTAAAATATAATGAGACACCATACGCTTTAGGGCTTCTGGAGCGAGTTAAAAACAACCCCTTAATTAGATGGGACAAGGATGGATGGCTACTGGACTCAGCTAGCAACAACAACGTTCTAGACATCGTGGGAATACTCTCGGCTAAGGGGTCTACACCGTCCAAAGCCCAGCGTGATGACGTAGATCTAATTATTAGAGCAACGGGTCTTCATCCCTCTCATATTGTAAACACTCAGATCAAAAAGCAATACGGTGGAGGTATAAATAGTCTACTCTCGTCTAAAATACCCGCACTGACAACCCACGGGTGGGTATCCTATTAAACTAATAGCTGGCAACCGCTCGTGGTGGTATAAAAACCGGCCGAGACAGCCCAGACCCGTCATACTCTCTTACCCCAACTGTGAACCAACTACGGCAGTTCCAGACGACAAGACCTCCATCCATCGCAATAGCTTCCTAGACGACCAATCAACACCTCGAGAAATGGACGTAGTGGACACCCCCTCACGTTGGGGGAGAGTGGTAATGGCTTCATCGATTGTGACTGGCGGTGGGGCTCAGGATGTTGCCCAGCCCGAACGCGAGAAGGAGGAGTGTCCTTCCCTCTACTCTTTCTTGGATGAAGGGGAGGCCTGTGGAGAAAGTGATGCTTACTCGCTCAGCTACGAGGAAGGGGTTCCCGGTGACTCCCGCTATCGTAATGATAAAACCATCATTGCCGGTTTTCACAGCTGCACGGCCTGTCGGGAGACCTCCGGCTTCACTGCGCTTCTACACCAAACGTATCCATATAGTAACCTATACGCTGAAAGAGTGTCTATTTATCGGCTAAACCGATGCTGCTGGAAAGACAGGGGTGTGCCTGGGAGTGTTATAATTCGCGAGTCCCCTGATCCTAGTCTTCCCCATGTTGCTTGTCTTCTAGCTCAATACGCCCCCGGTAAGATGCTGGAGCTGAATGAGATTAACCAGAAGTACCTACTCAGTTCTCGCGACGTCCAATTCATTCAAGGGTTAAAGCAGGACCACCACCAGGATCGTGTTAAAATGTTTAATGTCTGTGTTACTAAACTCGTCGATTGGGCTATTCAACATGAGATGACACGTATTGTATTCCCCTTCAAATGCGGTGCTGCGGGCCTCCCCTCTCACGTATGGGCACAGGATTACCTGCCTATCCTAAACCATGCAGCCGGGAATCTTAGGACCCGCAATATATCCTGTGTCATCTTGGACAAGTGGTGGATGGGGTTAACCACTGTGAATGACAACGCAGGGTTCACCCCGGGTCAAAAACGCCCACACCTGGAGGAGGAGGAGGGCAAATCGATCAACACCAACCCCAGGGAGGCGAGTGAGAAGAAGCTAAGGAACAGCGATGTGGATGAAGACTACGATGTTGTGACGCAAGACCCTCTCAATTCCTAATAATGCGTGTATAATCTCCTTTAATGACTCTCTCTCTCTCTCTCTGTAAATAAATACCTAAGCATTACCTATCGTGTATTACTCTCCCGTCCTTGTAGGTAGCTATAAATATAAGAAACGGGCCAACTTCGCATTAGTCCCTTGCTGTTCCAAGATGGAGTCACACCATATCTACGTTACAAGCGCTGCAGACAGTGTCATATACCCCAATAGTAGCAGTAGTTTTACCAACAACTTACAAACCTTAACGTTACACAGGGACGTGGAATACGAAGTTGGCCTGTTAAATGTGATACTCCCTCAAGGTTACTATACTATTAAGAGAGACGAAGCAGAATGCGCCATACATATAGAGTACGGGCAGCTTACTTCTTCAGGCGCTATTGAAAAGCGTAAGGTGCTTGTGACTATTTGGGAAAATATCTTGAGTCCGGACATTGAATACCTTATCGACCGGGTTAATAATAAAATAGGGGCTATACTAAGGGGTCTCCTTAACCGCGACAGAACCTACGTCGGACATCCCCACGATGAAGCCTACCCGGGCTTCCTAACACTAGCGCCTTTGACCGCCTAGCCAACCCATCTCAAATACTCTCCCTCGGTCGTATGAACCTGAGCCAACACGTTACGGTACGCTGCTTCCGCGACCCCCCATCCGATCATCTCATACGTGAAGATACAGCTCGAAGAGCGGGTAGCCCGACTTCTAGGCTTAAGCCCCTTAGAAGCCTATGACGTGTTTACCTCCCCCCGAGATGCTCTCAGCGAAGGAGACGACGCATTTCTATATCATACTAGCCCGTTTCCTGTCTTAAGGAACGGCGATGCTCAGTGCGTGCTCATATACAGTGACCTGGTCAACCCTTCGAGATTCGCCGGGGTAAATGTAAATATTCTCGACGCCTTTTCCCTCTCTGACGGGCAATCGAAAGGTGTGCATCCTATCGTCTATAAACCACTCAAACCTAAAACTATAGATACCATTTCCATTAAAATCACAGACCAGAAGGGTCGCCCCATGTATTTTGAAGAGGGTCAGCACGTGACGTGCTTACTTCACATTCGCGCTGTCAGACTATATTAATAGCTCGTCTAGCCTCGTGTCAACAGTCTTTTCCCTAACAGCATGCGAGTTACATTCATCCCCCCCCTCCGTGGGGGAGTATCGCTCTCTTTTCGCTCGTGGGGAGAGAGTATCTCACGGGGGTGGCGTCAACGATATTACCACCCTCGCCTACGAGCCCAGCTACCGTCGGGGCGGGGGTCTGTTCTCTACATTAGCGGGTCTCGCTAAAAGAGCCTTCCCGTTTCTAGTACGAAATGTCATAGCTCCTTCCGCACGCGAGTTTGGAAACAATGTCATGGAGGATATCTCTCAGGGTAATAACCTAAGGCAGTCCCTAAAAAGACACGGTCTGAACGCTCTGAAGAACGCTGCCGTAAAGGCGGCGAGGGGAGGTGGTAGAAATAGGAAGAGGGTAAAGGTTAAAAGGAAAATTAAAAAGAAGACAATGAAGGGGTACTATAAGAAGGACATATTTTCCTCGCTGTAAATCAGTATCGGGCTAGCGTCGAGATGGCGAGCATCGCGAACGTGGAGGGAGCTGTGGGTCAGCAGGCCCCGTAGGTCAATACGCTGCTGGCGTCAGTGAATTATTCCCCCGTCCCAACAAGACCCGACTTTTGGAAGCCACCATAGCCTCCCGGCAAGATGCCGACGTGTTGCCTAGCAATCTAGGTTTCAACATGAAGTTAACTGACCGATACGTTGATTTCCTCATCCCTGGGACTCCGGGGAGCTTTATTGACTTGGGTCAATTGGTCATACACACCACTCTGCGGCTAACCCAAGAGGATAATGCGACCCCCCTCGGGGACGACGTGAACATTGAGCTCTCGAATAACACGGCCCACAGTCTTTTCAAATCCGTGCAGTGTTTTCTCGGCGACGTGCCCGTCGAAACCAATGTTCTCTACGGTTACAGCTCCTACGTTAAAGCCCTCACCACCTTGACACCCGGCAAAATTAACAGAATTGGGTCCTTGGCTAATTTCGCGTGTCCCCCCGATGGTTTCACCCGGAAGATAGAGGACAGCTACTTTACCCCCGCTCGAAAGGACTTCTCTAAACAACTCAAGACCCACGGTCTGGAGCTATGCGCTCCTTTATTCCTCGACATTAGTTCGCTAGACAGTTATCTACCCGACGGCATTCCCGTACGACTCCGCCTCGAACTGGCGAGTAACGATTGGCTAATGAACGTACCTAGTAATGGAGATAAGGCACGACTCCACGTAGATTCTACCAAATTGCTTTATACGAGGTTATTCCCCTACCCCAACGCCTTACACGCTCTGAACTCCTCGTTGAGCGGCGGGTCTGTTATAAAATCCACATTCACCAAAACTCTCTTTAAAACCTACGTGCTGGCCAAGGATCAGACCACCGCCACTTATGACCAGCCATGGGGTAATGTCATCCCTGAAAAGCTAACGATGGTCATGATGGGCATGTCTGCCCAAGCGGGCGATTATACGCTTAACCCCCTGTATCTGACACACGGGAACTTAAGTAGGGCTAGCGTGATGGCTAACGGTCGCGTGGTCTATAACGTGTCCAGCGGTTTCCCCCACGCCTGTTCCGAGCTGTATTACCGTACGCTGGATGCTCTGGGTCTCCACCGAGAGCATTCAATTACTAAAGAGGCTTTTGCCAATGGGGCCACGGTTTGCTGCTTTGATTTGAGAGCTGAAAACCTGAATGATAATATGCCCGTGGAAATGAATGGGGGACTTCGACTCAACCTAAATATGAGCAAAGGCCAGGATAGTAATTGCCTAGTTTTATTATTCGGTGAGACGGTTGGTATATTAACTATAAACGCTGACAGAAGACTGCAGTGTGACGTGCGGGCCTGATGGGATAGGGATGAACAACTTTGAAATTGAAAGGGGGGTAAGGGGGAGTCTAGGAAAGGAGGCGGTGTTTCTGGGGGTACTATTAGCGGACGAGGTCGAGACATTACTCAGAGGACACGCGGGGAAACCCGCTGTGTGTATAATCAACACTCTGCCGAGTTGGTCTAAACAAAATATGGGACACTGGCTCTGTATCTACCGCGATGCTCATAGAATAGTATGTCTGGATAGCTACAGCCTAGACCCTCGAGTATATTCTGATTATTTTAAACGACTCGAGAGACCCGGGGTCCCCATATTTAAAAATGCATTTAGACTCCAGGGAACCCGTAGCGACGTGTGCGGGGCCTATGCCATGTATTTTACATATCACATCACCCATGCGGGCCCCGGAGAAACGTTAGGGAAGATACGCAACGAGTTCTCCAAGACCGACTACTCTGGGAATGATGAGCGTGTCTTGCGTTTTGCATATAACAAGTTTAGCATGCCCACCTGTCAACAGACCTTCAACACATGCCCGTAAGTACACAGAAGACTCTAGTATCTCTCTCCTGCTTATATTCATTAAATCTCGCTCTTAAGGTATATGAATTGAGGGGTAATTATTCTACCGTATTACCGTTCTCTCTAACCCTAATTTTCTCCACTCTAGATCGTGAACCACCCCGCCCGCCCGCCCGCCCGCCCGCCCGCCCGCCCGCCCGCCCGCCCGCCCGCCCGCCCGCCCGCCCGCCCGCCCGCCCGCCCGCCCGCCCGCCCGGCCCACCCGGTTCACTATAGTCACTCGCTCGCTGCTGAGGATGCCGTGACTATACCGTCACCCGACCTATTGCAACTTTACAATAGCACCATGGGTCGTGAATGAAACTTCTTAACTTTATGGGAGAATTTCCTTAATGTATTTCTGTACATTGTCTAGTTAGCATTTTAATATTCTTAAGTACCATACTTTCTAGTGAAGATATATTTGTAACTCTGTTATTTAACATAAAATTAAATAAACAATTAAAATGGGCTCTGTGTTTCATTATCAATGCACTTATATTACTTATACATAAAGGAAGTGTATAAAAACGTGTGTGGAGACACTAATTCAATATTTATTATGCATTGTTTATACAGTATATACAATATCACCATTTGATACCAATATATATTTTAATTTTGGTGACACTAACTTAATATTAATCATGATTTATTTTCTTAATTTATTATTTACATAGGCTACATGCATACATATATTTACAAAACAGCATACTGTATATCACTGTGGGGTATTCCACCTTTGTCATCATGTTGGTGGTACCCTAACCCGTCAACCACCGCATTCAGACCTCATGACCTATGAGCTACCTGCCAAGAAAGCTAGCGCGGCTAACGTCTCATTATCACTATCATCCTGGAAATATTCCAGTTGAGCCGCTTCTGTTGCTAACATTTGATACTCTTCTTCCCGAGCGACGGCTGCTACTATCCTTTCATCCTCTTCCTCCTCACACTCCCCCCCTCCCCATTCATTAACACGTTGAGGAGGGAAGTAGCGCTCAACTAGAACATCTCGCTCAGCCCACAGTTCATATGTTTTTTCCTCCAATTCACCATCAACTTGCCTACCCATTACCTCGGCCAGTCTCACACCTACAGCCTCCCTTTCTCTTTCATTACCGTTATCTTGACTCTGATTCTCCTCTCGCAATATGTCTTGACTCTGATTCTCCCCCCGCAATATGTCTTGAACTGGCCCCGCGGCTTGATTTAGGTTATCGGGGTGACCGTAAGACCGTGACTCCAAGGCATTTATGTAGTATCTTTTGTCCTCTACGATAGATATACCCTTTTGGATATTTCACAGTGCTCATTCTAGAACCCCGCACTGTGAATCCATGATAGTCAAAAGTGAATGGTCTCTTCTCGAATAGGGCGTCCTTGTACCGTTGGTGCGTTATCTTTCTCTTAATGGACTTGGGGACACCCTTAGCCGAACTCAACCGGTCGCCGTCTGTCAAAAGGATAGAGTAGCACTTGGGTCGCACACCTACAAACTCGGAAATGACCCGTTCCCCAACTTCTGACTTGAGGAGGCCGAGTTTACCCTTGTTGACTGTGCTGTAAAGAGGGTGAGAGGGGGAAAAGTTACTTGTATCCATGTAGCTTTTTAGTGGTTCTTTGGCATACTCGGCAAATAGTCGGGTGTTTCAATGACCATTATTAAAGAATCTGTATCGCAGTACACTAGTTTCACTCTGTCACCGTAGTTAGCCTTCATTTCATTGTAAAAAAAATCATAGAGACGTACTTTGGACAGCTCGAGGATATAGTACCCAATGTAGTTTGGATGATTCACCATGGTGGATTTTTTAGTCCGAACCACCACTACCCGCTCCGGGTTAAGAGGTATAACGCGTTTAAAATATGGGCTCCGCACCAATTTCATGAAACGATCGCGGTCACCTACAATTTCAACATCTTCATCATACTTTGCCACGTTCATTAGACAGCGTCCAAAAATGCTATTGGAAATACACTTTATCGCGTTCTTCTTGATAGGACACGTAGCGTTTTTTCTGGCTTCTATATTTCCTCTGATAAAATCAGCGAGAAAAGGTTCCTGTTTGAACGTATACACTGTACGAACCCTTTTGACAACAAGCCCGAGTTGGATCAGTAGTTTCAAAAGTGGTAATGCGAAGAGCATATTTTCTTGAGCCGCGTGTGTCCCTATTAGTTTCACGTTCTTGCTAGGTGCTGCACGGTTTTCTTCCGCGTACAAGTCCCGGGTGGTTTGTGATACATCTCGGTTTGTTATATTTTGCTGCCGGATGATCAATGGGAGATCGTCTGTCTTCTCGATGACTTCTCGTGAGATGGCCTCAGTGTCGCACAGAATGAGGTACCCGTCATCACCGTCGGTTACATGCCGGCTTAAGTCGACATTTAGGAATGTCTCAAGTTCAGTTTCATTGAGTTCTCGCATTTCCCCACAAGGCAGTTTCTCTTCCATTACGGTCGGGTACAGACTATTAAAATCTACGTACGCGAGGAATGTACTCTTATCACTGTTGGGATTGAACTCGGGGTTTGTGTAAATGTTGTCGGCTCGCACGTAACGACGCACAACACTTGTGAACCCCCCACGTACATTATTCTGAATGCGTTGGTAAATTTCAGGGTTGCTGAGTACTTCCAATTCCTTCTGTGTTGTCAACAAAAAAGAGTCATAGGCGAACCCGGGGAGGGAGACGTAGTTCACGGGGTCTAATCGCCACTGTTTTTTTAGGATGCCACGCCACTCGAGGAAGACGTCACACAAGATTCCCACGTCTACTCTGACATAGAGGACTAGATAATCCTTGAGGGTTTTGCATCCAGACTCTTTCCAAACAGTCTGAGCATGCTCATAGTCACTCGGTGGAAGTTCAGTCTGGTGGAGACGGTTAAAAAATGCTTCACGAGGGGGGAGTTGAGTTTCAGAAAGACGCTGCTGCGAGTCCAGGTAATCATAGCACATCACTTGTTTACCCTTGATTAGTAAGGGTAAAGCACGGGGGGGCACATCCTTCAGCATGCTAAGCACGTATCTAGGCTCATTCTCACTGTTTATAAATTGCTGGGCTAAATCAGCGAGCGAACCCGACATGAACGCATAACTATCAATAAATCTGAGATCGTCAATAATAACTTCATGGTATTTTTGAGCAGAATGCTTGGGAATTATTTTTATTTTTTTCACGGGGGTTGTTAGTTCATGTAATATGAGTGACAGGTCATAGTTTGCATTATGATCGATGAGGGTGAGTTGGAGCTTTTGGTTTTTCATTAAAAGATTACACTTACGGCAATATGCACCTATGTAGTTCATGCCCGGTTTCTCGTGATCATGGTGTTTACTTCCATTTCCTTTACCCTTTGGAAATGCTTGTTGACAAAGTTCGCAGTGACTTTGATTCTTATGGTGTAATAGATCTTGCTCACTCATTTTTATCTTGTGATACCCATTACAAAATTTCCACTTTCTCCATGATTGTTTCATCGTCACGATAAAGTGGTTCACAGCATTATTTCCACAGTACGATCCACATTCAACTGTCTCCCCTGCCCTATTTACAATTATATAAGCATAGGCTATGGCGAAATGTTGTCGTTGAACGCACTTGGCTGCATCTATAGGGGGCTTTACTAGCATGCTTTCAAAGTCATAAAAGGCGATGTAAGACGGTTCATATGCCTTACCCGGATTCATGAATTTTAATGTAGCCCCGGGTGGGGGGAATTTTAGCTTGGTGAGACTTACTGGACATGTTTCTCTGTGTTCTCCCAACTCTCTTTCATTGTTGCACGGGTGCAGACATATATTGCAAAACTTCTTAGGTAGCCGTGAATGTGTGAACAGGTTCATGTACTTGTTAAAGTCTTTAATGAATGCTAAATGTCTATTCCCCAACAGCAAACAGTGAACAACTTCCTTGTCTTTGGCCCCCTTTCGCACTAGGACAATTTCACCTCTCTTAGCTGCCACTTTTTCGAGACTGTAAATACGAATGCAGATATTATTGAGGGTCTCAAGTTGTCGAAGCTCCTCCCAGGCTACGGTGCCTTCAATGTTACCCATATTCACATATTGACGGCAAATATTTTCCCATTGTCCTCTGATGGGGTTGTCCACGTTAGTTTTTAGGTACTGGTACGCTGAAATGACCTGGAGAACGCAATCTGTGGGGCCCGACGGATTAATGATCTGGCTTTTTCCTGGAATACCCTTGGGGTAGGGTACATACTCCCCGAGTCTGGAATTCAGCTGTACTAAGCCGAAGAAAAACCTAACATTCACTATTTCATCTAGCACAAAGCCACTACCCTCTTCCTCTAACATTTCATGTTCGAAACGTGTGGTAAAATATTCAATCAAGTAGTCGATATAATTTTCAATTTCGTCAAAACTAATGATCTGTATTTCACTACGTATAAATTTGTCTTTGTAGGTAGGATCATCGCTATCGGGATTTTGTGCGATTAAGCGAAGGGTCATGTCCACGTATGATTTTAGAGCAGGGGGTTTAGCTTTGGGGTAACGATTGAATACTGACTCTATGATCGAAGCCATGTGTCCCCTGTTGTTTGCAAAAAAAAGATGTATATCATCTGCATCACACGGGGGCACGGAAAGATCAATTTGAATCATGGCATTGTCAAAGTAGTCTACTATTTCCCGGACATGTGGGGAGGTTTCTCCTTCCGAGTCAGAGCCAGAGTCTGAGGAAGAACAGGGGAGATGACGGCGGGGGGGCTTAACACCACTGGGACCCGGTTGTGGTGAATTACCCCCGTCTGGTTTAGATGAAGCGTTGCCGATTCCCCTTCCTTCTTTCCCTCTGTGGTGGTGTTGTTGTTGATTTTGTGTAGTACCACTAGGCCCGGGCTGGGGTGCACTGGGTCCTGGTGCATTACAGCTTGACCCTGGTTGTGGTGAATTGGAAATATCTGCAAGAGAAAGAACATATAAGGCTTTACATCACAATTACAGTTAATCACATTTATTTTTGTGAAGTGTTCATTTAAGGTATATATATTTATTGTCCGCTTGTAAGAGGACAGCATAGTTGATAATTGCACTATACTATGCACATATACATACACGTGTGTATATAGATATATTTTCCTCCTATTGATATACAGTATATTCAAGAATACTCACTAAAAACATTTATTTTTGTGAAGCGTTCATTTAATGTAATTATATTTATTGTCCGCTTGTAAGAAGACAGCATAGTTGATAATTTCACTATACTATGCGCATATACATACACGTGTGTATATAGATATATTTCCTCCTATTGATATATATTCAAGAATACTCACTAGGTGTAGGTGGGGTTATTCTCTTTCTCTTTTGACTTCCTAGTGTAGTACCACTAGGTCCGGGTTGGGGTGCACTGCCCCCTGGAGCATTACAACTGGAGTCTGATTTTGGTGGGTTGGGGATATCTGTGGGAGAAAGAAAATATAAGGTTTTACATCACAATTACAGTTCAGATCATGTATTTTAGTGAGACATTCATTTCGGGTAATTTTATGTATGTATATACAGGTATATATTATTATTATGTATGTAGTCCACTTGCAAGATAACCGAATGGTTGGAATAGTTTAACATTTCATTATACCGTGCGCACATATACACACATGTACACACGCATGCATACACACATACATACAGTACATACACACATACATACACACATTTCACATGCGTACACATGTGTATACTAATATATTTTCTTACTATTGATTATTTAAGAATACTCACTAGGTGTGGGTAGGGGTATTCTCTTTCTCTTTCGACTTCCTGGTGGTACCGGTGGGTTGCGAGCACGCCAGCCAATCACCGGTGACGGTGAGACCGAGCTTTCACTCGATGAAGACGGGGGGGGTGTTGGGGCTGTTTGGTTGCGATATCACCTGAGCCTGATCTGTAATTGGAGTGATATAGGGTTTTTAGGTGAATAAACACTAATGCATTGTATAATAATAGCACCCATAATAATAATAAATAATAAGAAAAAGGGGACTAAGGGTACTATACGAATAATATAATAACTATAATATTTGGATATATACCGGGTTCACATTAATTTAAACAAATCATATCATGGGGTTCACATGTAAATGTTTTATATATACCGGTACGGTATAGAACAAGTAGAGTATAACACTTACCCTTAGATAGAGATATTCCTTTGTAACCAATGCCAATGCCGTTTGGGATGCATTTTTGACGGTGTCTCTCCATGTTGTCTAGGGGTTGATATCCCTCGCACCAGGAACATCTGATACATAGATGCTCCCGTGTGGAGGGTACCCCACACTGGGAACATCTAACTAGGTTGCTCATTTGTTCTGTTCTGTGTGCATGAGGTAGGTCAGGCTGTCTTTATGTATGGGAAGGGGAGAGGATGCCTATTGATCTTTAAGACATTATTTTTTAGAACTTGGGTGGTGGAGGGAGAATCGATGAGGAGATACATAAAAAAGGTTAAGCTCATTAAGAATAGTGACCCCACTATAAATATGGAAATAAGATAAGTTGAGGTAAATGTTGGTTTATGGGTGCAGGCAGGTCGAAAGTATTTTGGTACGGAGGGGGGCGGTGTCAGGGGATATAAAGGTTGGTATCTTTAAATCTGAACTCTAAGAATAGCGTGGAAAAAATATGATGAAAGAAAGGGTCGCTGTCAGACCTATATAGATAGAGATAGAGATAGAAATCAGATTGACTGATTTATGGGAGCAGGTGACCCAAAAGTATTTTTGGTACGGAGAAGGGTGAAATCAGGTGGCTTGGTATCTTGAAATCTGAACTCTAAGAATAGCGTGGAAAACTATGATGAAAGAGAGAGATACAGAGAGAGAGAGAGAAAGGGTTAGGCTAGGTTAGGCTAGGTTAGGTTAGGTTAGGTTAGATTAGGCTAGGCTAGGCTAGGTTAGGTTAGGCTAGGTTAGGGAGAGAGAGAGAAAGAGTTAGGCTAGGTTAGACTAGGCTAGGTTTATCTTGACACTTGATCACGAATGAGGTCCAGAGGAGTAGGCGGGGCACCGTGTGTGTGTGTGTGTGTGTGTGTGTGTGTGTGTGTGTGTGTGTGTGTACAATGAGAGAGATAGAAAGATAGAGAGAGACGGTCATATTTAAAATAGTAAGGATGTATGAAAGTTGTGACAGTATTTGCCTTTTATAATTCCCACGAGGACTGATTTATCAGATGCCACTCCCACTCAGGTAGGTCACCTTTTCCACCACTACCGGACAACCGTCGCCATTTTTGGACACTTCTCAGGTTACCCCTAACTGGTCACTACCGGACAACCGTCGCCATTTTGGACCCATTTTTTTCTGGCAGGGGCTTTTTCAATAAAGTCTATGGATGTAAAAACGAAAATGGCAGGGTTTTTTTTTCGGGCAGGGGCTTTTTCAATAAAGTCTACGGATGTAAAAACGGAAATGGCAGTGGCTTTTTCAATAAAGTCTACGGGTGTAAAAACGAAAATGGCAGTGGGTTTTTTTTTCAATAAAGTCTACGGATGTAAAAACGGAAATGGCATTTTTACTCCTACTAACTCTTCCCCCACCAACCCGCCGCAGTCCCCCCAACAAATCCCGTTTCCTAACTCGCTCACCTCTCTGACCCTCCCATACGCACCGTTAATCCTCCCCTCACGCGTGACGACCTAGGGACCCAACTATGTTCCCCCCCTTCCCCCAGAAATACTCAGCTATTCCCCCACCAACAAAATCTCCCTTGTGACAGTTTTCCGTCAGTAGCTCCCTTCCACCCCCCCACAATTCACACCCCTAATAAACTTCAAAACCCCACACTTGACTCACCCCCTCATGACAGACAAACCCACCAACCCCAGATAACCTCTAAGCAAACCGTCACTGCCACCGACACACCCCACCACTCTGATCCTCCCACACGCGCCGTTAATCCCCCCCTCACGCGTGACCCCCACCAAAGTGATTTCCCCCACCTCATGCGTACCGAACACCTGCTCACCAGTCGGTCCCCCACCATCTTGAGCCCAGCTAAATTTTCAACCTCCCCCTCTTCACCGTTACCCCACCCGCCCCAAATTCCCCCCCCAAAGATCCCGCTCGACGAAATACCACTCCCATCTCAATCCAACCACAAAACTTTTTCCACCTTGGCTAAACCCCAAAATACTCTCTCTCTCGCCCCAAACAACATAATCAACCTCTCAACTTCAACCACTCCTCGAAATCCCATCCATGTCTCTCCCGGAAATAAAATCAGTCTAAATTCAACCCCTCTCAAACCACAACCCTGCCTGCCCAGACCCCCCCCCACCATCTCCCTATCAAATCCCCACACACCAAACCTCCAAACCACCCGATCATAGTAAACTCTCAACCTTCAGCCTTACTCACCCTTCCCCAAACCCCACTCACGACCACAACTCTCTACACAATTCAACCCCTCCCCAGCACCAACCTCTTCCGCAACAACAACCCCGACTTGACCTGCCCGTTTCATCTTTAAAACCCCCCTATCACTACCCCCGACCGAAATCACTTAGACCCCCCCTCCAAAACTGGCCCCGGGCCAGCTCGCCCCCAGACCCACATTCCTAACGACAAGAACTAACGGTATATCCACCCCGCCCTTCCAAAGTGAAAGTGAACCACCCCCCCCTATTACCAGACCGTCACCCAGACTAACGGCGACCCTAAATACCCCCCCCCCCCCCCGCCCTGATGATGATGAGGATATTATTGTACTAAATTGTTTTGAATGTTTTCAATTCCTAAGCGATTGGGCATGATTCTATAAATTTACGTTTTCCATATACTGTATATATTATTTTTTTCCCTTAGTCATACTACTTTTCTTGTTACCTACACTTTTCTGACTATCTTTTAAATTTGCTTTATACATTGTTAAACACTTTACCTCTTCTTAATTTCCTGTGTTCTTAATTATCTGTCCTTTCTTAAATTTACATGTTTTCCATATACTGTATATATTATTTTTTTCCCTTAGTCATACTACTTTTCTTGTTAACCTACACTTTTCTGACTATGCTTCTTTTTACTTCACCCTTGAGGCTCGAGGACGAGCCTATAATGAAGGAGAGGGAAGTAAAATGCCCCAGAACGAGAAGCCCACCACAGAAGCCACGAACGAACACCACACAGAAACACCAAAGGAAAGGTCCACAGAACGAAAGGACCAGCTGACCGAGCCAGCCATTTCAGACAGGCCCAAGCCCGCAGGGCTAAACAGCTCCAGGACGCACCCATTTACCTTTTCTAAACTGACCATTTTCCACACCTCACGTACACTAACCCCCTCGTGTCCTACACTCCTAACTACAAAGATGATGAACAGGAATATACATTCATATTAAAAACACCCATGCCCTGTTCTGACGTTGAGCCAATGCCAACACATCAGACAGCCATAATTATATCTATGAATGTTCTTACATCCGAGAAGTAGATGTTATATATCTTAGAAGTTAAAACACCCACGCTTGTCCCTAGACCTCGTATATCATTTTCCATGACGAGTATAGATATATGTAACCCGTGCTCAGTCGCCCCTTGCATTGTTCCTCTAGTAACTAAGTATTAATATTAACATTCCCTAACATCTTGTCTTGCCAGACTAAGCTTCTGAAGACCCATCGCCCCATAAATCTATGTATGCAATCCTTAGGTTAAGTATTTTTATCCGCCATTGTGTTCACCTTTTTCCATTTACTTTCCACAATTGTCATACGTCTTCCCCTTGCCTCCTTCGTATCCACAGCCCACACTACGCCAATTTACTTCGTGTCTTACACCTCTTACCCCAACCAGAGATTGTATAAGATAACCTGGTTACCAGTATCTGTCATAAGTACCCCGAAACAATAACTAAGTACCCCTACGAACTGCCGCTGTTGTTGGTATTTATATTTAATAGAAAACGCAGTTCCCAGGGCCAACTAATAGTATCCATAACCCTCGGACTGATCACATAACTCTATCTTTTCCAGACTCATATACCACCCCATAGTTGCATTCCCCGGTAGCATATTTTGGCTAACGTATTCTACTGCCTTTTCAAACTTCCATATCAATTGTAGCCTAATGCCACCCCCACGCCCAGGGACCTTAGGGGCAAAATTTCCCTGTAGCCCTTGAACTCTCCCCCCCCCTCTCATTAAGACACCTGCGCTTCTCGACTCTTGTCCGACCTAGCCTCTCTCTCATACCTCTTGAAGATCCTTGAATTGTCCGTTGCTAACACTCTCCAACCTTTTATATATATACTCCTATCCAGCCTACCTTCACTTAGTAGGCCAGAACAACATTAGAACTTTACTAGCCCCTTGCATGCCATCTATTCTCTTACAACACATTCACAACCCTGCACCCAATGGTCGTCGGTGCGAGGCTAGCCGCCCCGCCAGTAACTAACTTCTATTGCCATACTTCCAGATAAATGTGGCAGAGTTAGCAACCCAGTCTCCACCACATCCAGCAAACCCTACAATTAACAACCAGCCGAGTAAAACCAGCTAGCTAAGGCACCTTCAGTTTTGGTATTAAAGACACCCACATCTGTCTCATACACAGAGGGTTATTACAAACACTGGTGATATGGCAAGCCCCTAGCCACAGCCGCCGGACAACTATCACAGAGAGAGGGCGCCCAGCGCCCCCTTTTTGCCCACCCGAGGAGGGAGACCCCCACCCCCGCGGAGGTATACCTGGCCCCTGTTTTGACTTTCGAGTCATTGCCAGGTAGCACAGGAATTCTTCCTATCAATGAACTAACCATGAATGACTAACACCTTTACTAACCTCTATTAACTCACAATAAACCATTTACCTTTCTTGCATGCTCTGATCACTAAATTAGCACCTCAGCTATACCATAGAATGAAGATTGAACAATCTAGAGAGACGCTCCTATCACAGCTGTCCCCATCCTCCTCGCAAAGTAGATCCAGTCTCTCTCCCCTAAATACGTCCAGTATAGCCAAAATAGTACCTCTTACTAAGGCTCAGTTATATGAAAATATAAAGGCTTCCTATAGCCCTGTGCCACAACAGTAAATACCATCTTACCTAGTCCCCATATCTATTGAGAGCTCAATTAAGTCCATAAGACTCGAGATCCCTACTGTCTACAGGGTCCAAAACCGAGCCTATAAATCTAACTCCCGCCCCCAGTCAAATCAGTTGAAAGCTAGACACCAACCAAGGGTCACTACCCTGCAGTTAACTTCTAGCTCTGCCCTTGTGTTGTTCCGGAGTGAGATCCCAGAGCCGGCAGACTCCGTGGCAGATTTGGATAGAAGGACCTGCCCACGTATTTAAGAACTTCACACATATGGGCCCCCTGGACGGCCACAGGACCAGTCGTTAGCCCCCAACATCATGGACGCAAGATAACCAGGACCAGACCCATCAGATGCTACCCAAGATTCCCTTTAGCAGTACTACATATTACTGTGCTGTTTAGAGATTCACTAATTAATATTTCTACGAAGTGGCTATCTCTTTGCCCCCGTATAATTCATATAACCATTCAATTAGGAAGTGCTAAGCTTATCAGTGTTCATTATTTAACAGGCGATACTAACTCTCGTAATCAACCATATGCCCAGATATTATTACCTAGAAGGAAACCCTAGTGATATCTGAAGGTTCGCCCACTGATTTGCGTTCTATGTATTTCTGAGTCAAGAATAGAAAACTTAGATCAGTACCCCCTGAGGTTACTAGAATTCCCGTGCTCTAAAATACGCGTGTATAATCTAGTCTGTGAACTACTACTTGTGCACCAGAGCTACCAGTAAGAAATCTAACAGTGAATATGATTCTATAAGTAACATTGATGGTCTTCGGTATATAAACCTGTTAAATCAAAGCCAGTGATCAGAAGATTAATACCTGAACGTTGGAAGTGGGAGACTAGGCTCCATCCAGATCCACTTATGCTAGTGTTGTTCGATTCTATTATATTGTCTTACACAAGTATTCTGCAGTGGTATATCAATAAACGTCATCGTGTAACTTGCTACCATGTGTTTCTTTGTGTTCTCTATTCCTCATATCTGGTATTGTGCATGCAGCCTTATATACCCAGTCAATTAGAACTCACATTACCCAAGTTAAACCTGTAGAAAAACAGGGCATAACATTGGCGACAGCGGTGGTTCTTGATTCGGATAAAAGGTTGCATTACACTGCAAGTTTGGAACAGTAGAAGCATGGCAACATCGCGAAATTTTCAGCCACTCGCGCACATTCCCAAGTATGATGTAAACACGTATGATATCACCACTTACTTAGACATAATAAAGCCAGTGTACGATGTGGTACTTCATAATGACCGCGAAAAAATCGCCATTGCAATTTCGCATATTATACAGTTGAGAGAAGCCATTTCCCAACTTGTTGATAAGCCTACCTTTAAAGAATTAATTCGCCAAACTGTGACACAGTGTACGCCAGAGTTTACCTGGAACCAGTTTCGAGCCTTCGTGATCCGGACCTTAGATCCACTTTTGGGTTCCCCCGTCGCCCCCAAAATAATAAAAGTCGACGAGATCAAGTATGAAGGGGATATAAATGTGACCCTCATACAACTCTACAGATACGTGAGGACCACGTATAGCTATGAAGATTACGACCAACAAAATAAACTCTTATTCACCGCATTGCTAAACATCCTCCCACCCCACATCACCGCCCATCTCGACCCGTATGGCTTATTCGAAGAACATATGCTCTCCATCAGAGAAGAATGCCTACGCAGTTCGATGAATCCCCTATCCAACCCTTCAGCCCCTATCCAAGACTCCGTGCACCCTTCCAAAATGACTTCCGGTGAAAGTCCAACCCCAGTGCACTCTTCCTTGCCTCTATCCTCTCTGACCATCCCTAAATTTTCCCCTGCCCAGCCATCCACCAACGATCATCTTCCATCAATTGTGTTACCCCATAAACCCCATCCTTTTTCTATGCATGTCAAACAAACCCACCAACCCCAGATAACCGCTAACCAGACCGTGACTGCCACCAAGAAGATTCCCAAAATTTGTCCTGTTAACAACCCCAAGTCAATATATCAGTCCTCTACCAATAACCCCTGTTCTACACCTAACTCTTCCCCCACCAACCCTCCGCAGCCCCCCCCAACAAGCCCCGTATTCTAGCTATGCCTACCTATGTAGGCCTACCACAACATATTTTCCCCATGACCCCAGAAATGTTCAGCTATTCCCCCACCAACAAAATTTCCCTTGTGACAGTTTTCCGTCGGTAGCTTGTGACAGTTTTCAGTCAGTAGCCCCCTTCCACCCCCACACAATTCACACCCCTAGAAAACTTCGAAACCCCACACTTGACTCGCCCTCTCATGTCAAACAAACTCACCAGTCCCAGATAACCTCTAACCAGACCGAGACTGCCACCAAGAAAATTCCCTAAACTCGTCCTGTTAACAACCCCAAACCAGTACATCACTCCTCCCTCAATAACCCATGTCCTATGCCTAACTCTGCCCCCACTAATCCTCCCCAGTCCCACATAACCTTTAACCAGACAGAGACCGACACCAAGAAAATTCCCCAAATTCGTCCTGTTAACAACCCCAAATCAATACATCAGTCCTCTACCAATAACCCCTGTTCTACACCTAACTCTTCCCCCACCAACCCGCCGCAGTCCCCCCAACAAATCCCGTTTCCTAACTCGCTCACCTCTCACCACCCTGACCCTCCCACACGCACCGTTAATCCTCCCCTCACGCGTGACGACCTAGGGACCCAACTATGTTCCCCCCCTTCCCCCAGAAATACTCAGCTATTCCCCCACCAACAAAATCTCCCTTGTGACAGTTTTCCGTCAGTAGCTCCCTTCCACCCCCCCACAATTCACACCCCTAATAAACTTCAAAACCCCACACTTGACTCACCCCCTCATGACAGACAAACCCACCAACCCCAGATAACCTCTAAGCAAACCGTCACTGCCACCGACACACCCCACCACTCTGATCCTCCCACACGCGCCGTTAATCCCCCCCTCACGCGTGACCCCCACCAAAGTGATTTCCCCCCCCCTCATGCGTACCGAACACCTGCTCACCAGTCGGTCCCCCACCATCTTGAGCCCAGCTAAATTTTCAACCTCCCCCTCTTCACCGTTACCCCACCCGCCCCAAATTCCCCCCCCAAAGATCCCGCTCGACGAAATACCACTCCCATCTCAATCCAACCACAAAACTTTTTCCACCTTGGCTAAACCCCAAAATACTCTCTCTCTCGCCCCAAACAACATAATCAACCTCTCAACTTCAACCACTCCTCGAAATCCCATCCATGTCTCTCCCGGAAATAAAATCAGTCTAAATTCAACCCCTCTCAAACCACAACCCTGCCTGCCCAGACCCCCCCCCCCACCATCTCCCTATCAAATCCCCACACACCAAACCTCCAAACCACCTGATCATAGTAAACTCTCAACCTTCAGCCTTACTCACCCTTCCCCAAACCCCACTCACGACCACAACTCTCTACACAATTCAACCCCTCCCCAGCACCAACCTCTTCCGCAACAACAACCCGGACTCGACCTGCCCGTTTCATCTTTAAAACCCCCCTATCACTACCCCTGACCGAAACCACTTAGACCCCCCCTCCAAAACTGGCCCCGGGCCAGCTCGCCCCCAGACCCACATTCCTAACGACAAGAACTAACGGTATATCCACCCCGCCCTTCCAAAGTGAAAGTGAACCACCCCCCCCTATTACCAGACCGTCACCCAGACTAACGGCGACCCTAAATACCCCCCCCCCCCCCCCCCCCGCCCTGATGATGATGAGGATATTATTGTACTAAATTGTTTTGAATGTTTTCAATTCCTAAGCGATTGGGCATGATTCTATAAATTTACGTTTTCCATTACTGTATATATTATTTTTTTCCCTTAGTCATACTACTTTTCTTGTTACCTACACTTTTCTGACTATCTTTTAAATTTGCTTTATACATTGTTAAACACTTTACCTCTTCTTAATTTCCTGTGTTCTTAACCCGGGAACTGCGGGAAGACTCTTTAGAGTTCGGCCGGCGGACTGCGGGAAGACTCTCTGGAGTAAGTAAAACTAAAAATCAACTTTTTACATCGAAAAAAAAAAAAATTTTATTTTTTTTTTTTTATTTTTTTTTATTTTTTTGGCCCCTGGGCCATGCAAAATCTCAGTCCTCTACCTCCCCTCCTTCCCCACTTTCCTCCTATTCCTCAGTTATCACCTATTTTCCCTATTATTCCCTTATTCTGAGGTATATTTTCGTGCTAACATTAGCGAGTTGCAAGCAGGGTGTTGTCATCACTGATGGCCATCGAGTGCAAGAGAGAGAGAGAGAGTATCGATCGACTGTGTCTCAGTGGCCTTGGGGGAAATTGGCGGGAAAGGAGTTTGCCTCACCCATAGATTATACAACTCGCGGGCTATATCTCCGATTTTGACCATCCAAACGCTGTTTTCACTCGTTTTATTGTTGTTTCAGGTTAATACCTTTATAATCAACCCATAATAGGCGCATATGGATAATTATTAATGCTATTAATGGTACAATGAATATTTTAGTGACGAAAAACCTCAAATACGTCAGCACAGGGGGAGGTTTTCATTTACCCCTGTGCGCACTTCAGAGGTTAATTATCTGTCCTTTCTTAAATTTACATGTTTTCCATATACTGTATATATTATTTTTTTCCCTTAGTCATACTACTTTTCTTGTTAACCTACACTTTTCTGACTATGCTTCTTTTTACTTCACCCTTGAGGCTCGAGGACGAGCCTATAATGAAGGAGAGGGAAGTAAAATGCCCCAGAACGAGAAGCCCACCACAGAAGCCACGAACGAACACCACACAGAAACACCAAAGGAAAGGTCCACAGAACGAAAGGACCAGCTGACCGAGCCAGCCATTTCAGACAGGCCCAAGCCCGCAGGGCTAAACAGCTCCAGGACGCACCCATTTACCTTTTCTAAACTGACCATTTTCCACACCTCACGTACACTAACCCCCTCGTGTCCTACACTCCTAACTACAAAGATGATGAACAGGAATATACATTCATATTAAAAACACCCATGCCCTGTTCCGACGTTGAGCCAATGCCAACACATCAGACAGCCATAATTATATCTATGTATGTTCTTACATCCGAGAAGTAGATGTTATATATCTTAGAAGTTAAACCACCCACGCTTGTCCCTAGACCTCGTATATCATTTTCCATGACGAGTATAGATATATGTAACCCGTGCTCAGTCGCCCCTTGCATTGTTCCTCTAGTAACTAAGTATTAATATTAACATTCCCTAACATCTTGTCTTGCCAGACTAAGCTTCTGAAGACCCATCGCCCCATAAATCTATGTATGCAATCCTTAGGTTAAGTATTTTTATCCGCCATTGTGTTCACCTTTTTCCATTTACTTTCCACAATTGTCATACGTCTTCCCCTTGCCTCCTTCGTATCCACAGCCCACACTACGCCAATTTACTTCGTGTCTTACACCTCTTACCCCAACCAGAGATTGTATAAGATAACCTGGTTACCAGTATCTGTCATAAGTACCCCGAAACAATAACTAAGTACCCCTACGAACTGCCGCTGTTGTTGGTATTTATATTTAATAGAAAACGCAGTTCCCAGGGCCAACTAATAGTATCCATAACCCTCGGACTGATCACATAACTCTATCTTTTCCAGACTCATATACCACCCTATAGTTGCATTCCCCGGTAGCATATTTTGGCTAACGTATTCTACTGCCTTTTCAAACTTCCATATCAATTGTAGCCTAATGCCACCCCCACGCCCAGGGACCTTAGGGGCAAAATTTCCCTGTAGCCCTTGAACTCTCCCCCCCCTCTCATTAAGACACCCGCGCTTCTCGACTCTTGTCCGACCTAGCCTCTCTCTCATACCTCTTGAAGATCCTTGAATTGTCCGTTGCTAACGCTCTCCAACCTTTTATATAATAATACTCCTATCCAGCCTACCTTCACTTAGTAGGCCAGAACAACATTAGAACTTTACTAGCCCCTTGCATGCCATCTATTCTCTTACAACACATTCACAACCCTGCACCCAATGGTCGTCGGTGCGAGGCTAGCCGCCCCGCCAGTACCTAACTTCTATTGCCATACTTCCAGATAAATGTGGCAGAGTTAGCAACCCAGTCTCCACCACATCCAGCAAACCCTACAATTAACAACCAGCCGAGTAAAACCAGCTAGCTAAGGCACCTTCGGTTTTGGTATTAAAGACACCCACATCTGTCTCATACACAGAGGGTTATTACAAACACTGGTGATATGGCAAGTCCCTAGCCACAGCCGCCGGACGACTATCACAGAGAGAGGGCGCCCAGCGCCCCCTTTTTGCCCACCCGAGGAGGGAGACCCCCACCCCCGCGGAGGTATACCTGGCCCCTGTTTTGACTTTCGAGTCATTGCCAGGTAGCACAGGAATTCTTCCTATCAATGAACTAACCATGAATGACTAACACCTTTACTAACCTCTATTAACTCACAATAAACCATTTACCTTTCTTGCATGCTCTGATCACTAAATTAGCACCTCAGCTATACCATAGAATGAAGATTGAACAATCTAGAGAGACGCTCCTATCACAGCTGTCCCCATCCTCCTCGCAAAGTAGATCCAGTCTCTCTCCCCTAAATACGTCCAGTATAGCCAAAATAGTACCTCTTACTAAGGCTCAGTTATATGAAAATATAAAGGCTTCCTATAGCCCTGTGCCACAACAGTAAATACCATCTTACCTAGTCCCCATATCTATTGAGAGCTCAATTAAGTCCATAAGACTCGAGATCCCTACTGTCTACAGGGTCCAGAACCGAGCCTATAAATCTAACTCCCGCCCCCAGTCAAATCAGTTGAAAGCTAGACACCAACCAGGGGTCACTACCCTGCAGTTAACTTCTAGCTCTGCCCTTGTGTTGTTCCGGAGTGAGATCCCAGAGCCGGCAGACTCCGTGGCAGATTTGGATAGAAGGACCTGCCCACGTATTTAAGAACTTCACACATATGGGCCCCCTGGACGGCCGCGGGACCAGTCGTTAGCCCCCAACATCATGGACGCAAGATAACCAGGACCAGACCCATCAGATGCTACCCAAGATTCCCTTTAGCAGTACTACATATTACTGTGCTGTTTAGAGATTCACTAATTAATATTTCTACGAAGTGGCTATCTCTTTGCCCCCGTATAATTCATATAACCATTCAATTAGGAAGTGCTAAGCTTATCAGTGTTCATTATTTAACAGGCGATACTAACTCTCGTAATCAACCATATGCCCAGATATTATTACCTAGAAGGAAACCCTAGTGATATCTGAAGGTTCGCCCACTGATTTGCGTTCTATGTATTTCTGAGTCAAGAATAGAAAACTTAGATCAGTACCCCCTGAGGTTACTAGAATTCCCGTGCTCTAAAATACGCGTGTCTAATCTAGTCTGTGAACTACTACTTGTGCACCAGAGCTACCAGTAAGAAATCTAACAGTGAATATGATTCTATAAGTAACATTGATGGTCTTCGGTATATAAACCTGTTAAATCAAAGCCAGTGATCAGAAGATTAATACCTGAACATTGGAAGTGGGAGACTAGGCTCCATCCAGATCCACTTATGCTAGTGTTGTTCGATTCTATTATATTGTCTTACACAAGTATTCTGCAGTGGTATATCAATAAACGTCATCGTGTAACTTGCTACCATGTGTTTCTTTGTGTTCTCTATTCCTCATATCTGGTATTGTGCATGCAGCCTTATATACCCAGTCAATTAGAACTCACATTACCCAAGTTAAACTGTAGAAAAACAGGGCATAACAAAAATCGCCATGTGGAAACAACGCTTACTAAAATAAAATTTATGAAATAAAAGAACACAATCCACCACATAGGGTGTACATTACTACATGAGCAAGTTAATCTAATTTTACAGTGATAACTCTTTGCATGACGGGGATGAAAATATTCATATACACTACTGTACAGGTACAGTAAAATCAAATATTTAGAGACATAAAACTTTGAGGATGCAGATGGAAAGAGCATAACAAATACTAATTAGTGCACTCCTAAAAAAAACGATGTTGTCACTGAAAATCTCCTTGAAATTGTCCGTTCACTTACGCACAGACAAAAAACATTTCGGCATACACTTCACGATGACAATTAGAGGTTTAAAATTTGTTCTACCTGAATATTATATAATACCCATTCCTTGCTTTATGTATTTAAAATATAGTGTATAAAAAGTAAAGGCGCTATCACATGAGAGCTTTTATAGTCAACATTCGATAATCAACATTTTCTGGCAACATTTCTGGTATATTTTGTTCTGGTATCGGAAAGTAGACTGATGATTGATGAATTTAGGTGACAGAAATAATTAAAATGTCAACCCCATAAGCTGCCAGTGTTGAGGATAAATGTTGAGTGAAAAATCGCTTGTGTGATACCGGCTTAATTCTCATGGTCTAAAACCGACCAAGAATGAATATATTCGGTCCGACGGCCGTATCATATAAGCTAAAAACGATAATTTTGAAATGTTTATATAAAATCCAAGATTGATGATAGAATATTTCTGAATATTACCATAGATAAGAGTAAAACAAATACTTGTGATTTCATATTACAAACACATACTAGTTATTTAGTGAGTTTCCGAAATATCTTGAGCTTGAGTGAGGAGAATCACTATTTTATTTGGGAATCATTCCTAATATTCCGTTCTATATATATATATATATATATATATTTTTTTTTTTTTTCTATATTCCAACTTACTTCCTCTCGGGCATAGGCTGAGAGCCTTAACATTCACTGCTTTACAATGAACAGTGAAGCCTGTGAGGTCTTGTTCCAGTCTAGGGAGTGAGACATGTGAAGCGCGTAGAGTACAACGAGCACCTGCCATCTTGCCTTCACATGAGGCACGGTGCTCACTCATGGCCCGAAACGACCCCATCTCTGAAGCCACCTCGTTCCCGTGCTTCACTGTCTCACCCCCTACACTCGGACTTTCACACTTACACACACACACGTGTGTGATCTGTGCCCCATGAATATTCTTTCCTCTCACTTGAAAATTAGGCTACCATAGTGCGTGGGAATATGAACATGATTAGATTAATATCCAGTATTCGAGAATGGATAATAAGTCGCAGGTGTGTGCATAAACCTTTAACCCGGGAGCTGCGGGAAGACTCTTAAGAGTTCCCCCGGCGGACTGCGGGAAGACTCTCTGGAGTAAGTAAAACTAAAAATCAACTTTTTACATCGAAAAAAACATATATTTTTTATTTTTATTTTTTTATTTTTTTATTTTTGTTTGGCCCCTGGGCCATGCAAAATCTCAGTCCTCTACCTCCCCTCCTTCCCCACTTTCCTCCTCTCCTTCAGTTATCACCTATTTTCCCTATTATTCCCTTATTCTGAGGTATATTTTCGTGCTAACATTAGCGAGTTGCAAGCAGGGTGTTGTCATCACTGATGGCCATCGAGTGCAAGAGAGAGAGAGAGAGTATCGATCGACTGTGTCGCAGTGGCCTTGGGAAAATGGGCGGGAAGGTAGCTTGCCTCACCCATACATTATACAACTCGCGGGCTATATCTCCGATTTTGACCATCCAAACGCTGTTTTCACTCGTTTTATTGTTGTTTCAGGTTAATACCTTTATAATCAACCCATAATAGGCGCATATGGATAATTATTAATGCTATTAATGGTACAATGAATATTTTAGTGACGAAAAACCTCAAATACGTCAGCACAGGGGGAGGTTTTCATTTACCCCCGTGCGCACTTCAGAGGTTAAACGTCTTGGTGGTGTAATGGTTAAGGTGTCTAAAAATCTGTGTGTGATAACCCGTGTTCGAATCTGGTGGATCACATAATTATATGCTTTCATTAATTTCATTGGAGGTGTTTGGTGTTGTGGTGAAATTGATAAAAAATAGATTCAATATTCACGATAATCATTACAGGTTTCATGGTTATTCTTGCAGTAATATTGTAGTATTGCCTTCGCTCTATTTACTGATGCATAGTAAAGTACGGTTAAGAGGAGATGGAGCGTTTTTCTGGCCACCCTTCTCCCTCATGTTTAGCCCCATTAGTTTCAGATTTTAAGACGTTCGGCCAATTGACCCTACCAAGAATTCACCTGAGACCTCTGGTGGACGCTTCCGAACTAGCGCCAGAGCTACGACTGTCGACATCAACAATACCCAACACTTAGGATATACACAGTTTTCTCAATTTTTTGTGATTCTACATGTTTATATTTTAGATAAAGTGGTAGTGGTGGATAGAGTGGTAGTAGTAGATAAAGTGGTAGTGGTGGATTACATGGTATTGGTAGATAAAGTGGTAGTGGTGGATAAAGTGGTAATGGTAGATAGTGGTAATGGTAGATAAAGTGGTAGTGGTGGATAAAGTGGTAGTGGTAGATAAAGTGGTAGTGGTGGATAAAGTGGTAGTGGTGGATAAAGTGGTAGTGGTGGATAAAGTGGTAGTGGTGGATAAAGTGGTATGGTAGATAAAGTGGTAATGGTGGAAAAAGTGGTAGTGATAGATAAAGTGGTAGTGGTAGATAAAGTGGTAGCAGTGGATACAGTGGTAGTTATGGATAAAGTGGTAGTGGTGGATTAAGTGATAGTGATAGATAAAGTGGTAGTGGTAGATAAAGTGGTAGTGGTGGATAAAGTGGTGGTGGTATATTAAGTGGTAGCAGTGGATAAAGTGGTAGTGGTAGATAAAGTGGTAGTGGTAGATAAAGTGGTAGTGGTGGATTAAGTGGTAGTGGTGGATAAAGTGGTAGTGGTGGATAAAGTGGTAGTGGTATATAAAGGGTGGTAGTGGTGGATAAAGTGGTAGTGGTAGATAAAGTGGTATTAGTAGATAAAGTGGTAGTTAGTTAAAGTGGTATTTGTAGATAAAGTGGATAAAGTGGTAGTGGTAGTAGTGGATAAAGTGGTAGTGGTGGATAAAGTGTTAGTGGTGGATAAAGTGGTAGTGGTGGATAAAGTGGTAGCTGGGGATAAAGTGGTAGTGTTAGATAAGTGGTAGTGGTAGACCAAAGTGTGCATCAGCTAGACATTTTGACTAACTGCTTATAATCAAGAATTGTTGAAGGAGAGGGAGGGTGGATAGGTCCGCGATTTTGCCAATTTCCCACAATGCACCGCGGTAAACATTGCATTCAGCGCCTCTATCGGCCACTGTAGGCATTTATTGGTAGGGAGAATTAGTTTGGCTATTTTAAGACCTTTTACCCCATTTCTTTATCAATATTAAGACCTTTTCTACTATTTAAGTGTCAATTTTTTTCTTGGCTAACGATAGTGAGCCTATAATTTTGGAAGAACCGGCGCCTGTAATTTTGGAAGAACCCTTCATATTAACCGTCTCCCCGGGCCAGGCGCCCCCTTGAGCCCCTTTCAAGATAAATTTGTACATTTTTCGGTAGAAAAATTTCCCGGCTGAAAGCCGGTTCCTCTTAAATTACAGGCTCGCTATCGCTCTCCAGGATAAAATTGACACCTAAATGGCACGAAAGGTCTTAAAATTGACAGAAATGGGTTGAAAGTTCTTAAAATCGTCAAAATAATGGGGCGAACGTCTTAACATTAGGAAAACAATGGGGCTAAACATGAAGGAGAAAGGAGTCAAGAAAAAAAATCCCTCAAGTGGATATCTCCCCTTAATAAACCCATCAAATTAAATTAACCATACTCTCCATCCATCAGAAACCTACATTATTATTGCTTTATTGTCTTATATCGAGGTTTTCGGCTTCAACTTCCTTATAGCCTGAAACTCGCAAGTGGTCCATTGATATTAAGGGGAGGCTGGCCGTTTGTTTGGTCTATTAATTCATTTATTCATATGTTTTTTTAGTTTCCTCCCTAGACCTCCATCCAGCTTAGAAAAATGTCCCGGCCGAAGGCTGGTTCCTCTTAAAATTGCAGGATCGCTTTCGCTCGCCAGGAAATAATCGACACCTAAAAGGCACGAAAGGTCTTAAAATTGACAACGAAATGGGGCGAAAAGTGCTAAAATCGCCAAACTAATGGGCCGAACGTCTTATAATCTCAAAACTAGTGGGGGTAAACATTAGGGAGAAGGGGGTCCAGAAAAACGGTCAGTCTCCCCTTAACCCAGTACGAGCGGGCATAAATGACTTAAGGGAGGTTTTTAGTTTGTTTCCTACTCCTCCAGCAATCTTAAAATGTCACCCCCTTGATCCCCTTTCAAGATAAATGTAATGCCCTCGAAAATGTCCCGCACCCACAATAATACTAACCCGAGTTGACGTCAGGTATAGCGTAAAATAGTCGTAGATGGTAAGTCCAATAAACTCATCACGTGATAACACCACGAGACTATCACCTGGTTCTTAAAAATCGGACTAAGGTTGCTATACTTTTAGTACGTCCGTGGTAGTACAGTGGGTTAGCGCGCGGGCCTGGTGGTGATGGTGGTGCGTCACTAACCAGGGTTCGAACCCCACCCAAGGCATCTCAAAACCTGTGTTTTTTTTTAGGGGGGTTAAATTCCCTTCAGAGGTTCGTACCCCGTGCCAGGTACCAGGAAAGGTTGATCCTAAAGGTAGCCTGGGGATATTTCCCTTCCTATTTAACCCTGGAAAAACCTAGCTTTTCATTGAGGCCAGTACGGGGATGAGTGTTTAATCTTAATACCGCATTGTTGGGTGAATTGTTGCCAAACGTGTCCACTAAACTCGGGGGCATTATCCGATAGAAGAGCAAGGGGAAGGCCGAATATAGGGAACACTTCTGTGGCAAGCAGTGTGGCGACTGTGGTGGCTGTGTGGTCTTTAACTGGGCAGGCTATTAAAAATTTTGAATATACGTCCACAAATGTGACGATATAGCGGTTGCCAGCGTAAGAAGGGAACGGGCCCATAATGTCGAGGGATAGGACTTGGAACGGTTTGTTGGCAGAAATGATACCAGCTGGGCCTGGGGTGCGTGATCTATCCTTTCCCAATAAACACGGTTTGCAGGATTCTGTCACTCGTGCAATTTTGAAGGGGTTGGGGGTCCAGTATTGGTCTGTGAAGATCTTTAACATCTTCTTTTGTCCAAGGTGTATGCCGTTTCCCTCGTGGATGGCAATCATGTAGTCATGGGCAATGGTGGGGTCCAAGATTATGTGACCAGTGTCTGTGGCAAGTTGATCTCCCCAGCGAGTCAGTCCCCTGAAGACATTTAACGGTATCCAGGGGGGTCTGATTCTTGCTTCCCAAGATTGAATTAGGGAAGGGGCTGGGGGGCATTCTGTCGAGGGGTAGGGGTAGATACCAATTGAGTGTTTTGTAAGGCGGTTAGGTTGGTGGGGGGGTCTTTTGGTACTGGCAAACGTGACAGGGCGTCTGCATTAGTATGGAGTTTGCCGGGACGATATTGTATGGTAAAGTCGTAGTCCTCTAGTGTCTCCCTCCAACGTACCAAAATGGCTGAGTTGGTTTCGCACCTACGCAGCCATTGTAAAGATTGATGGTCGGTAATTATTTCGAGTTTTGCGCCCAACACAAATGACCGGAAGTGGCTGAGTGCCCAAATGATCCCTAAGCACTCTCTCTTGGTGGCTGCGTAATTCTGTTGTGGTTGGGTGAGGGTGGAGCTGGCATACGCTATCACATGTTCCTTTCCGTCTCTGAATTGAGCTAAAACTGCACCCATGGCGTACAGAGATACGTCGGTATAAAGACGGAAAGGTTTCTGGTAGTCAGGGAAAACGACAATAGGGGCTTGGATTAGTTTTTGCTTCAAAGTGTTAAACGCGAGGTCTCTTTCAGGTGTCCAGATGAACGGGGTGTCTTTGTGGGTAAGTTGGTGGAGGGGTCTGGCTATGGTGGCAAAGTGGGGGACGAAACGTCTGTAGTATGTGGCTAAACCTAGAAACGAACGTATTCCTTTAACAGTGGTGGGTGGGGTTTGGTTTTGTATGGCTTGAAGTTTCTTTGGGTCTGGCGCAATACCATGTTCAGATATCACGTGTCCGAGAAAATCTACCTTATTCCGGGCAATCACACACTTTGAGGGTTTTAATTTCAACCCGGCGGCTCGGATTCTTTGAAGGACTTGTCTCAACCTGAGGAGGTGTTCTTCCCAGGTTGGAGAGTACACAATAATATCGTCCATATAGGCTAGGCAGGTTTCCCAGGTTAGGCCATGTAATACTGTTTCCATCAAACGGGAGAAAGTGGCGGGTCCGTTACAGAGGCCAAAAGGTAGGACGTTAAATTCATAGTGATGGCCACCACTAGTGGAAAATGCCGTTTTCTTTTGGTCCTCGGCCTTGATAGGCACTTGCCAATACCCTGCTTGCAAGTCGAGGGTAGTGAACCATTTGGATCCGTGTAGGGAGTCAAGGGAGTGGTCTATTCGGGGTAAGGGCGTAGCGTCTTTAATGGTTATGTCATTTAACCTCCTGTAATCGACGCAAAAACGGGTTGTCCCATCTTTCTTTTTGACTAAGACAACAGGGGAAGACCAGGGGCTAATGGACGGGGTGGCAATCCCGGCCTCTAACATTTCCTGGACTTGGCGTTCCTCTTCCTGATGTTGTATGGGGTTCTTTCTACGGGATGGTTGTCGTATGGGGGGGGCCTGTGGTGTTAATGATGTGTTGTTCTACATCAGTCTGTCCGATTTCGGTGGGTTGTTGGGCAAACACGTCACTGAATTCCAGCAGTAGGTCGTACATGCCGTTCTTTTGGTGGTCAGATAGTGTCTCAGGGAGAGGGGGCAATTGGAGGCTGGTAGGGGTGTCGTTACAATGTATGGGGAGGTCATCGAAAGTTTCGAGGTCTCCTATAATGAGACCTTTTGGTAATGTCAGAAGAAGTACTTTGTTCTTCTATTCCTGCTGAAGATACGGTTCCCAAGGAACACTCCTCTCTCCGATGTACTACGAAGAAGACCACTGAAGATGACACCAGTGTGATGTCGAAACGTTTGATAATAAAGTATGGAACTGCTCGTAGCGTACTTTGTTCTTCTATTCCTGCTGAAGATACGGTTCCCAAGGAACACTCCTCTCTCCGATGTACTACGAAGAAGACCACTGAAGATGACACCAGTGTGATGTCGAAACGTTTGATAATAAAGTATGGAACTGCTCGTAGCGTACTTTGTTCTTCTATTCCTGCTGAAGATACGGTTCCCAAGGAACACTCCTCTCTCCGATGTACTACGAAGAAGACCACTGAAGATGACACCAGTGTGATGTCGAAACGTTTGATAATAAAGTATGGAACTGCTCGTAGCGTACTTTGTTCTTCTATTCCTGCTGAAGATACGGTTCCCAAGGAACACTCCTCTCTCCGATGTACTACGAAGAAGACCACTGAAGATGACACCAGTGTGATGTCGAAACGTTTGATAATAAAGTATGGAACTGCTCGTAGCGTACTTTGTTCTTCTATTCCTGCTGAAGATACGGTTCCCAAGGAAACACTCCTCTCTCCGATGTACTACGAAGAAGACCACTGAAGATGACACCAGTGTGATGTCGAAACGTTTGATAATAAAGTATGGAACTGCTCGTAGCGTACTTTGTTCTTCTATTCCTGCTGAAGATACGGTTCCCAAGGAACACTCCTCTCTCCGATGTACTACGAAGAAGACCACTGAAGATGACACCAGTGTGATGTCGAAACGTTTGATAATAAAGTATGGAACTGCTCGTAGCGTACTTTGTTCTTCTATTCCTGCTGAAGATACGGTTCCAAGGAACACTCCTCTCTCCGATGTACTACGAAGAAGACCACTGAAGATGACACCAGTGTGATGTCGAAACGTTTGATAATAAAGTATGGAACTGCTCGTAGCGTACTTTGTTCTTCTATTCCTGCTGAAGATACGGTTCCCAAGGAACACTCCTCTCTCCGATATATATATAATTATATATAATTATTATAAATACATTATATTTATAATTATATAATTATAATTATACATTATAAATATATTATATATATAGATTATAGATTATATATAATTATATATATATATAATAATTATATATATAAATAGATAAATAACAGATAAATACATAAACACGAATTATATTATATATATAGATTATAGATTATATATAATTATATATATAATAATTATATATATATATATATATATATATATATATATATATAATTATATATAATTATTATAAATACATTATATTTATAATTATATAATTATAATTATACATTATAAATATATTATATATATATATAGATTATAGATTATATATAATTATATATATATATATATATATATATATAATTATATATAATTATTATATATATAATTATATATAATCTATAATCTATATATATAATATAATTCGTGTTTATGTATTTATCTATGTTATGCCCCCTCCTCCTCCCTCCCCCCCCATTATACCTCCCTCCCCTCCCTCCCTCCCCCCATTATACCTCCCTCCCCCCTCCCTCCCCCTCCCCCATATATATATATATATATATATATATATATATATATATATATATATATATATATTTTTTTTATTTTTTATTTTTTTTTTTTTTTGGGTGGGGAGGGTTATTTTTTATTTGTATTTTATTTTTCTAATTGTAGATTGATAATATATATATATATATATATATATATATATATATATACTGTATATATATATAATATAATTCGTGTTCATGTATTTATCTATGTTATGCC
>JBAKBP010000266.1:113489-200440 GCA_037953745.1 Lithodes maja | reverse complement strand
ATTACTTATGTGGGGGCAGGTTGGGGGAAACAATTTAATCATGATATTGATAAGTACAAAATATTATGCTAGGTAGTATATACTATATAATTAGTGTGTAACCTCAGGAAGCAACTTTGTCAAATATTTTTGTATTGATGTAATAAAAATATAATGTGTATATGTTGGTTGTACTTTTCCTTTTTATAAAATATAATGACTAAATAAATATGTTTATGACACAAAACAATGAATACATTATGGGAAGATCAATGCAGGACATTAATATTTGTATCAAGAACACAAGAGTTTAGCTTTAAAATGTGATACGTAATATATACAATAATGATGGGATAAATTAACTTAAAAGCTTGACGTTTTACAACACGAATAATATATAATTATACAAGAGATTATTTGTTGTTGACTAAACTCATAAAACAATATTGAGGTGCTAAATTAATAAGCTTGGCGTGTTTTAATGATAAACTCTTTATTATAAGAAATATTCTAGACATGATACGAAACTATATTATTAACATTGATAATCATGTCAATTTGATATATGAAAGTTGCAAATTAACTATAAATGTGACCTGGATAATTGGGTAATAATCACAGTCTAATAAGGTGTCATATAAATTATTTAGGTAGGGCATTGATTTATGGGGAATAATTGTAATGACAATTTACCTGTTCAGTTTAGAGGTACCTGCCAGGGCAAGCGCTGTTCTGGCCGGCTGTAGTACTCTGCCAAGTAGTCCCAGTGTAGTTTGGCAGTAGCTGGTCCCCTCTGCCGCTGCAGTGGTTGTAGTCCATCCAAGGGGTCCCTGGTCCAGTCACCTTGTTCCATGTTCTCCTGACGCTGAGATGCTTGTCCTTGTTGCCCTTGCCGTTTGTCTATGAGGAGGTTGTGGAGTATACATGAGGCGATGACTACCTTCTCCACGGTGCTGGGGTGAATGTTCATGGTTGTGAGTAGACATCTGAAGCAGTTTGCCAGCATACCGAAGGCATTCTCCACCTGCCTCCTGGCCCGGGAGAGTCTGTAGTTGTAGTTTCTCTTGGTTTCATCCAGTCCTCTGTGAGGGTAGGGTTTCTGTAACCATTCCCTCATGGGGAATGCGTCATCCGCAACGAGGAAGTAGGGCACTGGACGGTCCTCTCCGGGAAATGGCTCTGCTTCCGGCAAGCCTGCGGCACCGTCCTCCAGGGCCTGCCGGATGTCGCTCACCTGGAAGATGCCACCATCAGATGCGGAACCGTTCGCTCCCACGTCCACGTACATAAACTTGCCCAGGTGATCAACCACTGCCAGGAGAACAATGGAGTGGTAATGTTTGTAGTTGTAGTAGAGGGAGCCGCAGTTTCCTGGAGGTTGTATGGCTATGTGCTTGCCATCGATTGCCCCTATGGTGTGCCGGAAGTTCCACCTCTCTTCGAAACCCTTGGCAACCTGTTTCCAACCTTCGGGTGTTGATGGGCACACAATAACCTCTTCCATATACTCCTGGATTATAGCCTCGCATGTCTCACGTACTGCCAGGGAGATTGTGTTTGCACCTACACGAAAGTTTAAGGACATGCACTTGTATGCCTCCCCTGTGGCCAAAAATCGTAGTGTCATGGCCATTCTCAAACCTGGTTCCAGGGGCTTCTTCCAATTTGTTGTCTCCTTCTTGATCCTGGGTGTCAGACGGCGTACAATGTCATTGAATAGGTCCTCGTCCATACGCAGATAATACTTGTAGGTGGTCCTGTCAGTGTCCACTAGCTCCTTCAGTAGTTGATGGTAGTGTCCGTATGTGGTTCTCTGGGCGATCCAAGGTTTGACGCTGCAGCTTCGTGGTGTACTGGGTCTTACTTGGCGCTGACGCTCGTTCTTCAGGATGGTGGTGATGAGTAGCATGTGGGTTAGGTGGGCTACAACAAGCTCCTGATAAAAAATGGCCATCTCCAACTCCTCCTCCGTGGGTGGGTGGAGCTCCGGGAGCGCTATGTTACCGTGGTGATGCATGATGTGCGACTGGCATGTGTGCGACCACACCCTGTTTATATAGGGCAGGTACAGGTGTTCGTCACACATTCTTCTAGTATCGTGTTAAGGTCTTCTGATGGTCGGGCAGATGCGGCCGGTGATCCTCTGGTGTTCCTCATAATATCTTTTGTATCGGGTCAAGGTAGGTTCGGGTGTAAACACCGTTAAATATTTGTCGGCTGATTCTTGGCACATTCGAGTTTTGATCGGGTCTTGCTCTGGCATGCATCGGATTATATTCCTCTAATGTTCGGGTCTTTAACGTAAATCGGTCGGGAGTGTCGAGTTACATTCGAGTCTTGTTTGGGGCATAGTCTGGGAATGTCGGGGCATTATCTGGGGATGTTCTTCTTTGACCAACATCGGGACAATATCGGATGCATTCGCCTCAAAAATGCAAGTCATCGTGTTCGGGGGTAGGTCGCGCGACGTTCGAGTTCTGTATGACACGGCCTTTACTCTGGCAACAGAGCGGCCCCACCCTCGTCAGAAATAATATCACCCAAATAAAAAAAGTTGTTGACAAACCTCACAGTTATAATGTCAAAGTCAATGTTATAGGTTGTCATTCAGCACAATTTCATCTTTACATACTGCACATTCAAATTCCATGATTCTCAACTTTTATTCTGGGCAGGGGTCCTTTCACTTCGCTACATCTATAATCACTTGATCGCGATAAACGCAATATAAATTTAAGATGCTTACCACCCCTTTCCTACATAATGTTTATGGGAAATCACCACTTGTTACTGTACATTCACGCACGTTGTAACTTATAAATGACCTCGGTAACTGGAAACAGCCGCTTATGTCCGACACCACTTCCTACTTTCTTGAGGAAGTAAATAAGAGACTTGCAAATTAAAGTTGAAGAGGAACAATAAGAATAAAAGCGCTTCTGACTGGGATGTATACCGTACACGCAGATAACACTGCTGAGCTAGTTCAATAGAGTACCTATCTCTAGTATGCATGTAGTTAATTTTTGGTCCGAGTCAAAACAATTGTGGGTTTAGGCTCATGGGGGTCAGTAACGGGGGGGGGGGGGGGGGGGGAGTAGGAGACGAGGAAGTTACCTAATATTAACCAAAAGTTAACAATTTGTTCGTGGATGAAATACAAGTGGTAAAGAAGATTCTTTACGCTACCTCTATAGTGAAATCTTGTGAGGAGACAGACACACTAAAAGAATTTATTACAAAAGTTAGTCAGGCATGCATTTTGATCTATAGAATGTAATTACCAAATGGCATATAATCACTTGTCTAATATTGGAGATAATGACCATAGTAACATACCGATATTAGGGCCAAAGACAATATAGTATTACTAGATAGAATATTAGTTGATGGCAGCTCAGTGAAATCGTTTCCAAGGAATGCTTATTATGCTATTAACCACAACCTTTAACCCTTAAAGAGCGGCGCCCGGCTATCGCCAATTTGCAGCAAGTTAGGAGCATTATTATGGCTTTTAAAGGGTTAAAATTGAGTGCAAATGGCCGGGAGCGCAGCGGGTGACACGTCCGACTCCCAGGGCCTACCGCCGCCCACTGATTCACCCTCCTTGTGTTCTCGAGAGGCCAGCAGTGTAGCCAGTAGTGAGCGTAGCTGGGAAAAATGTACCGCTGTACGCTAAACTCCCATGTTACTGGTACCACTGTATGAGAACCACGAGTGCTACGTAGCTCGTTCTGGTCTCATTTTGAAGCTTTTAGCGCCTAGTTTTTTGCTGAATACATTTCTTTTCATGCAGATACTTGATTTATCATTCAGGAGGGCCTGAATATGCCCAAAATAGCCCAAAAAACCCCGCTAGAAGAGGGTTAAGAAACAGCAACAAACCTGGTGAGAACTATAAAGCTGGATAACTAAATAGGAACTGCTCTCAGTGAAGGCGTGTGTACCATTTTTTAAATGATAGATAGCAGCCGGAGCAGTGGAGGAGTAGGGGTACAGGTCAAGCTTGGCTGCGAGGGCCTGATGGCTGGGGTCCGTTGATGCCTTTAAGGCTGCTGGTATAAAGGTACCATAATCCAACATTGCTATTCTGTGGAAATCGGGAATTTTTTTGATGATTACTTAAATGTTAGCGGGGCAAAACGGAAACTTATTAATTGAGCCTAAGCCTTTTTCAGGAGGTATGTGCAGAGTCCTGATACTGCTAATGCCGTTTTCAAACTATCGGAAAACTTGCCTGTACTTGCTTTCTGCCAATTCTGTAAAAGTCTGTATCCGCTCCGGGAAGACTGGGAGGGTGAGGAAGGCGATGAGGTTGGCGGTGTAGGCGGTGGTGAGGATCTCACAAGCCATGATCCAGGTGGCCAGGAACACCCGCTGCCACCTTACTGTTGGTAGGCTTGGTAAAGACTGGCCCACTATTGGCTGTACCAATGGCAACCAAGTCTCGCTCACCGATATGCTTAAACTCTCACCGGCTATGCGTCCCTGTAGTAATAAAGAAATCCATGTGTCATATTACTTAGGTGCTATATCCTGTATCCATTCATTATAATTATATCAAATATTATAACAAAACATTAAATTAAATACACATGCATCCAGTACTTGGTCTTACCTGGAAATTGAAGGCCAGCAGAGCCAAAGCAAGAGTGCCAGCCATAGCCGCCCACACCCGCGGCATGAAAGGGTAGTAGATGCTCCTCCACTTGGGTAGTGGCGGTGGTGTTAGTAGAGCAATACCGTGGCCTTCCATCCAGTAGGACACACTGGCGTCAAAATCTCGAATTCGTTCACTTGTGAACGCAAAATTGTTGACAGTGAAATTCTTTTCACGGCGATGAATCATGCCTAACATTCCATTCCAAGATCCGTTCTCAAAATTGCCAAATTGAAAATCGGGTGACCTACTTGTCATGTGGTAAGTAAAGTTGAGGGAAGAAGTCATTGCATCCAACATCTCTTTCGCAACCCCATCACCATCGTCCGGTGGGCCTGTTCGGGCTGGATGAAGATATGGGTAATCATCCTGCCACGTACCCAATAGGAACTTGTAGCCATTAAATGTTGGAAATCTGTCCACAAACAATTCCACTTCCATCCTGGTAGTTGTATTTGTAATTTGAGACATGTCAACCTTTTGAACGAGTTCCGTCCTAGCCATACTTGTTTTAGTCTTTCTCATTCCAACCTTCCATGATCCAAGAGATCGTATCTTGGTAGAGGTTGAGAATGGGTAATATACCAAAGCCTCCACAACCCAGGTGAGCCTGCAAGGCAGCACTTGAAGAAGGACGCAGCGTTGAACATGAGAGATGGCTGTATCGGTCAGGATTTGTCTGGCATCATCACAGCCTAAGTTCAGCAGAAGAAGAAACTTTGGATTCCAACGAAGATCTTTGGCGACCTCACTTAGGAAAGGTCTTGGGTCGTCTACAAAGACCACCACATGAACCAGGTGACCACCACCAAGAACCTCCACTGACTGACTCTGAACCCATTTCGTCGCATCAAGGGTTGAACCAAGTCGAACCAGCACTGCAGGTTTAACTCTGAAATTAGACAATGCCAATACAGCCTCAGCTAACCCAGGGTTGTGTGGTACATACAACACCAGTCCTTTGTCTGCCAGAGGACCGCTGGGAGCAATAATTTCGTTAAGTATCTCCACACCACAGCAAGACTGATGATCTTCAGGAATGAAAAGACAAGCAGCAGCCCTAACGCCCACCAAGATCACTAGTATTTGCATTGTGATCACCTCACAATGGCTCCCGGACCCTCCAGCCTGCCAATATATACGGTAGGAAACACTTTCTCCAACCACCACCAGATGTCTCATCAGCCCCCATCACGTGGCATCTATTATTGACATAACCATTATTTGTCTCTCTGTAAAGGTTTTGCACGACAATGGTGTGCACTCTTTTTCGTATCTGCATTGATACTAGGTTAAAAATATCACACAATCTTGTACCATAACTTAGTAATATTTGTCTACATAATTACATGTACAACAGTATCACACACACATTATATATACGTGCATATCTACAGGGCGAGGGAGATCGTATATACCGAATAAAGTAATTAAAATTTTGTTGTGTGTGTTATATTGCAGAACATATGATTTTATGTTTTGTTTATGTGTACGAAGGAGGCAAAAAGCAAAGCTGCCTGTAACAAGTGTCTGCCCCAAAGATAAGACTGAAATATTTGTTCATTGATGTATTGGAAAGAAGTGTGGTGTGCTGGTTTAGTGTAGTGAAATTAATAGGAGGAGGAGGTGTTTGTGAGAGCTGGCTGGATTACTCTCTGTGTAGGTGAGACACAAACAGAAACAGTGAGGGAGGCCAGACAAATAAAACAGAAGTTCCAGCAATTCATCACATGCACATGACACATGAGGCCTCCCCTGGGTATTGCCCTGTCTACTATCTCCCCAGCGAGTTTGTTTTAAAGTAAAGAGTTAAGGGTGTTCCATAATTTCTTCCTACATCAAAATGTTCTGCTTGTCCAGATGACCTAAAATTCCAATAAAATAATTAATATATCTCTACAGCGATATCTTCTTCTCTTCTTCTTCTTCACGATGCACAGTGTCAACAGGGATGTAGCCCCCAGATAACTGCGCAAGTATCACAATGTTCCTAAAATAAATCACATTAAGCTTAGATATAACTGTAATAATGCGGAAAAGGTTCCAGTTCATCTCAAAACAACGGATGTTCTAAGTGATCTGTGCCACATAAAATAGTCTTTCCTTTCGCCTAAGCATTAGGCTATTCATAGTGCAGTTGGGTACAGTACATTGTTAGATGAATATCCAGTAATCGATAAATTAATATCAATCGTTATCATGTGTTGTACATATTATATATGTCTTGATGGTGTGATGGTTAGAGCATTAGGTTATTTATAGTGCAGTTGGGTACAGTACATGATTAGATGAATATCCAGTGCAGTATTCGATAAATGGATATCAATCGTGGTCATGTGCTGTACTTAAAACCGTTTTGATGGTGTAATGGTTAGAGTGTTTAAGATCTATATGTGGTAACTCAGGTTCGAATCCCGGTAGGATCACATGCTTTCATTAATTTCATTGGGAGGTGTTTGCTGTTGGGAGTGAAATATATAAATTAGATTATCAATAGGTTCAAGAATATTTCATATTTCATGGTAGTTTATGAAATTAGAGATTTGTGCTAGACTCTATCGAAGGCTTTCGATATGTCTAGCGCAATAAAAAATGTCTCAATGAAGTCCCGAAAGAAAGATAACCAAGAGTTAATAAGATAAGTAAGGAGCTTGCCAGTAGAGCTACCCTTAAGGAAGCCATACTGGCAATCTGAAAGTAGATTATAGGAAGACAAATGCTTAAGATATTTTGAATTAAGAATAGATTTAAAAACTTTAAGAGATGCAAGAAATATGATCAATTCTCCCTACCAATAAATACCTACTGTGGCCGATAGATTATTATAAGCAGTTAGTCAAAATGTCTGTAGCTGATACATACTTTGGTCTACCACTACCACTACCACTTTATCTAACACTACCACTCTATCCACAGCTACCACTTTATCCACCACTACCACTTTATCTAACACTACCACTGTATCTACTTATACCACTTTATCTACCACTACCACTTTATCCACCACTGCCACTTTATCCACCAATACCACTTTATCTACCACTACCACTTTATCCACCACTACCACTTTATCTATCACTACCACTATATTTATCACTACCACTGTATCCACCACTACCACTTTATCTACCACTACCACTTTATCCACCACTACCACTTTATCTACTAATACCACTTATCCACCACTACCACTTTATCTACCAATACCACTTTACCCACCACTACCACTTTTCCACCACTACCACTTTATCCAAAACTACCACTTTATCCACTACTACAACTTCAACACTTCAACTTCAACACTACCACTTTATCTACTAATACCACTTTATCCACCACTACCACATTATCTACCAATACCACTGTATCCACCACTACCACTTTATCTTTCGGGACTTCGGTGAGACTTTTTCTATTGCACTAGACATATCGAAAGCCTTCGATAGAGTCTGGCATAAATCTTTAATTTCTAAACTACCCTCCTTCGGTTTCTATCCCTCCATCTGTGCCTTTGTCTCTAATTTCCTTTCCGGCCGTTCCATAGCTGCGGTTGTGGACGGCCATTGTTCACTTCCTCACCCTATAAACTCCGGTGTTCCTCAGGGCTCTGTCCTATCGCCTATTCTCTTTCTAATTTTTATAAATGATCTCCTTAACTGTACCTTAATTCCCATCCATTCATACGCAGACGACTCAACCTTACACTACTCCATTAGTTTTTCAGAACGCCCCAGCCAGCAATCCCTCAACGACAAACGTAATGAAGCCATAGAACTCTTAAATTCTGATCTAAATACTATTTCCAATTGGGGCAGAGAAAACCTTGTTAACTTTAATGCTTCCAAAACCCAATTCCTCCATCTATCTACCCGTCAGGATCTCCTAGCGGACTATCCCTTATTCTTCAACAATACAAAAATCAACCCTTCATCTTCTCTCAATATTCTTGGTGTCTCTTTTTCTTCTGCTCTCATTTGGAAGGACCATATTACCAGTCTTGCTAAGGCAGCCTCCCAGAAGCTGGGTGTGCTCAACCGCCTTAGGGGGTTCTTTTCCCCTGCACAGCTTCTTGCTCTGTACAGGGGCATAGTGCGCCCTTGTATTGAGTATTGTTCACATGTGTGGGGAGGTTCCTCTCACACCGCTCTCCTAGACAAAGTTGAAAGGAAGGCCTTTCGTATCATTAACTCCCGTCCACTCACCAACTCTCTGCAATCTCTCTCTCTCCGCCGCAATGTTGCATCTCTCTGGCTATTCTATCGCTACTATAATAATCAGTGTTCCTCAGAGCTATCCCAGTGCATACCACCTCCTTTACGTAGGGCACGTGGTACCCGTCTTGCAACTCAATCCCACCCCTACTCTGTGCAACTCTCCAACCCAAGAGTGAAACGTTACTCTCAAACTTTCTTCTACTCAACAGCTGAGCTCTGGAACTCTCTCCCAGAATCAGTCTTTCCCTCTTCCTATGACTTAAATTGCTTCAAACTCCGTGTGTCCAGGCATTTTGGCTCGAACGTCCCTTGATTTTGGCCCTGTCACTCTTTCAACTATGGGGGAGGCACTCGCTATAGGCAGTTATGCCTTTTGCCTCCCTCAATCACATAGAAAAAAAAGATAAAAAAAATCTACCACTACCACTTTATCCACCACTACCACTCTATCCACCATTACCACTTTATCTAAAATATAAACATGTAGAATCACAAAAAATCGAGATAAACTGTGTATATCCTAAGTGTTGGGTATTGTTGATGTCGACAGTTGTAGCTCTGGTGCTAGTTCGGAAGCGTCCACCAGAGATCTCAGGTGAATTCTTGGTAGGGTCAATTGGATGATGGTTAGAGGGTTGAGAGTGGTCACCCTTCTTTGAAAGGTTGAATCAGAACAAACTTCCAGCAAGAAGGGAAGATGTTAGAGGAGAGACAGAGATTGAAGAGTTTGCCTAGGCAGGGAATCAGCACGGAAGCACAGTTATTGAGTACAACAGGAGAGACACCATCTGGTCTGTATGCCTTCTTAGTATCAAGCCCAAAGAGAGCAGAAATTACATCCTTAGAAAATAATAGGAAATTAGGCATAAGTAAGTGAGAGGGAGTGGAGAGGGAGGAATAGCACCGGAATCACCCAAGGGGAAGGTTTCATCGATATTTTGAGCGAAGAGTTCAGCTTTGTCAGAGGAAGAAGTGATGGTGGTGAGGCCGTCGTCGGAGTGGAAAAGAGGAGGGAAAGCCGAGAAGTAAAATTGTTGGAGAGGTTCTTGGCTAGATGCCAAAAAGCTTGGGAAGAGCAAGAGTTGGAAAGTTCAGTGCATTTATTATTGATGGAAGATAATTCAGTGAGTCGAAGAACAGATTTGGCTCGATTCCGAGCAGAAACATAGAAAGTACAAGATTTGTGAGTTTGAAAGCGATGGTATTATTTGAATGCTCCTATTGCGGACAGCAGTAGAACAAGCGTGAGTAAACCTAGATTTGTTTGCATTAGTTTGAGAGAAAAAAATTTAATATATGCCTCCATGCACAAGATGATTACCTTGGTAATACGCTCAACACACTCTGAGGGTCCACAGCCACGGAAGCAAAAATCATCCCATGAGAAATCAAAGAAGTACTTCCGAAAAGCCTCCCAGTCAGTAGAACCAAAGTGCCACAAGCGGCTGGGAGAATCGGATGGCTGTATTTGAAAGATAGGACAGGTAACAGATATAAGGTTATGACCGGAGGATCCCAACAGAGAGAAAAGGTTAACAGTGTAAGCGGAAGGATTAGAGGTCAGAAATAAGTCAAGGATGTTGGGCCGATTTCCAAGGCAGCCAGGGATACGATAAGGGTGCTGGACTAACTGGTCTAGGTCATTTAGGATAGAAAAAATGTAGGCTTGTTCACCAGGTTGGTCCGGGAAATGAGAGGAGAGCCATTGGAGGTGGTGAATGTTGAAATTATCCAAGATGGAGTTTTTAGAGAAGTGAGAGATGGATAGAATGTGTTCCACTTTAGAAATAAGATAGTCAAAGAATTTGGAAAAGTCAGTAGAGTTAGGGGATAGATAGACAGCATAGAAATATTTAGTTTGATAAGTTTGTTTTTGTTTGAAAGTTTGAGCCAGAGAGATGAACATTCAGAGGAGTCGAGAATACGACAGCAAGTGAGTTTGTTGTGCACTTGTACACACCATCCGCCTTTAGCTTTGAAACTAGGATAGAGAACGTGGGAGGAAACAGGGAAGGGGTTGTTGGAAATTGCTTCAGACACCTGAGTCTCTGTGAGATCTAGGGAAGGACCACGAAACTCATGGCTGAGGCAAGTCGGCCAATCATGCGATAGGATACTTGATATGGGCCAGGCAGATGCCAGGTGTCCAGTTCTGAGAGTGCCCTCACTCCGACAAAGGCCATTATCACATTTGGCGCCTCCGGCCCTGTCCGCCAGGTTATTGGCCGCCTACTTGACAAGAACAATTATGTCCCTGAGGACAAACATTATCCCGAAAGGGGTAAGATTTGAAGTCCATTTCAAGGCAGTATATTATCATTGTGATCAGGGCTTGAGAACATATTTGACTGTGAATAGAACAAGTATTCAGTTATATATGTTATTGTGTCTAGTGTTATGCACCTATCATTATTGTGTTGCTGGTGGCAGTTAGTGACTCTCCTATAAATACAGTATAAAAAACTGATTGTCTATTTGTCAATCTATTGGTGTCTATCACCTAGATCAGTAAATTCTACATGTTGCGCGAACAACTGTACTCCAGCCACTTGTGTTTGTACTTCCAAACGAACACAGCATGGAAGTACAAGCTTGATAAGTGGTGATGGGCTGGTCTATCAGAGTGAGAGTTGAGCATTCTCTGCCATACCCATAGCTTACTCTGACTGTTCCTTTCGTTTATATATTTTCTGGATCTCAAGTGGTGGTGTCTCGTCCGTGGATTGACCTCTCTATTGCTAACTTAGACGTTGACAGATTGGGAGCCAAAGCGTCACATTTTTTCCTTGCCCCTCAACTTTCCCTTCATAATTGTTAAGGGGCACAGGGCCCTGGGTGGGGCTTTGGTGTTCCGGGCGTTTCCACACCCTCCTCAGCCCCTCGCCTGGGAACGGCTTTGGTGACCTGGGCTTTCTTAGTGGTAAAGCTGGGAGGGTTCTGTGGGGGTGCTTGGTTATGGCCTTGGCCTTGCTCGGGACCTGTGGCTGTTCGGTCAGATAGCCTGGGGAACAACAATAACAACAAGTTTGACCACTGCATCCAGCGGCTGGTGGAGGCAGGGCTGTTCCTCACTGGCTCAAGGTAAAGTCTATAGTATACGGTATCTCCCTTTTCCATTTTGTTCTGGGGAGGCTTTGCGTCCTCCTCAGAGCCGTATACTTGTATTTGTATAGTATTTCACTTCCACTCAGTTTCCCTGACACGAAAAATAAAAAAAGATAACCGTATACTCAACCACAAGTTAATATAAAGAACTCGACCACAAGTTAATATATAGAACTCGACCACAAGTTAATATATAGAACTCGACCACAAGTTAATATATAGAACTCAACCACAAGTTAATATATAGAACTCGACCACAAGATAATATATAGAACTCGACCACAAGTTAATATATAGAACTCGACCACAAGTTAATATATAGAACTCGACCACAAGTTAATATATAGAACTCGACCACAAGTTAATATATAGAACTCGACCACAAGTTAATATATAGAACTCGACCACAAGTTAATATATAGAACTCGACCACAAGTTAATATATAGAACTCGACCACAAGTTAATATATAGAACTCGACCACAAGTTAATATATAGAACTCGACCACAAGTTAATATATAGAACTCGACCACAAGATAATATATAGAAATCGACCACAAGATAATATATAGAACTCGACCACAAGTTAATATATAGAACTCGACCACAAGTTAATATATAGAACTCGACCACAAGATAATATAAAGAACTCGACCACAAGATAATATATAGAACTCGACCACAAGTTAATATATAGAACTCGACCACAAGATAATATATAGAACTCGACCACAAGTTAATATATAGAACTCGACCACAAGATAATATAAAGAACTCGACCACAAGATAATATATAGAACTCGACCACAAGTTAATATATAGAACTCGACCACAAGTTAATATAAAGAACTCGACCACAAGTTAATATATAGAACTCGACCACAAGATAATATATAGAAATCGACCACAAGATAATATATAGAACTCGACCACAAGATAATATATAGAACTCGACCACAAGTTAATATATAGAACTCGACCACAAGATAATATAAAGAACTCGACCACAAGATAATATATAGAACTCGACCACAAGATAATATATAGAACTCGACCACAAGTTAATATATAGAACTCGACCACAAGATAATATAAAGAACTCGACCACAAGATAATATATAGAACTCGACCACAAGATAATATATAGAACTCGACCACAAGTTAATATATAGAACTCGACCACAAGATAATATAAAGAACTCGACCACAAGATAATATATAGAACTCGACCACAAGTTAATATATAGAACTCGACCACAAGTTAATATAAAGAACTCGACCACAAGATAATATATAGAACTCGACCACAAGTTAATATAAAGAACTCGACCACAAGATAATATATAGAACTCGACCACAAGATAATATATAGAACTCGACCACAGGATAATATATAGAACTCGACCACAAAATATTATATAGGGCTCGACCACAAGATAATATAAAGAACTCGACTACAAGTTAAAGGGATAGAGTTTATATTTTTGTCGGTATATTTATATATTTATTATATTAATAGTTTCTTCGCTAGACCTCCATCAAGCTAAAAAAAAAAATAAAAAAAATAGACCCCCCTTCAAGATAAATTTGTAAATTTGTCCTCTTAAAATTACAGGCTCGCTATCGCTCGACAGGACAAATCGACACCTAAATGGCACGAAAGGTATGAATATTGACAAAATCGGTTGAAAGGTCGTCTTAGAATTGCCTAACTAATATGCCAAAAGTCTTAAAATCTAAAAACCAGTGGGGCTAAACACGAGGGAGAAGGGGGCCATAAAATACCTGCCCATCTCCCCTTAATATATAGTACTCGACCACAAGTTAATATTAAGGGGAGGTTTTTAGTTTGGTCCGTAGATATCCTTCAAGCTTAAGATTACACTCCCTTGAGCCCCTTTCAAGATAAATTTGTACATGTTTCGGTAGAAAAATGTCCCGGCTGAAAGCAGGTTCCTCTTAAATTACAGGCTCGCTATCGCTCGCCAGGATAAAATCGACACCTAAATGGCACGAAAGGTCTTAAAATTGACAGAAATGGGTTGAACATTCTTAAAATCGTCAAAAAAATGGGGCGAACATCTTAACATTAGGAAAACAATGGGGCTAAACATGAGGGAGAAAGGAGTCAAGAAAAAAATCTCTCAAGTGGATATCTCCCCTTAAGATCAGAAGAGAGGAGTGAATAATTATATGCTTCATGCTACTGTACAGTCGGCCTAATAAGTGATGTCGCGGCACCAAGTATGTTTTGATCAATAATTGGTATCAGCAACATCTACAACCTCATTTATTCGTTTCAAGAGAGATATCCAAACATGTTCCTACAGTTATCCACCCTATGCAACATCTGGCAGTCATTAAGGGGAGGTTTTTAGTGTGTTCCCTAGACTTCCATCAAGCTTAAAATTACACCCGCTAGACCCCCTTTCAAGATAAATGTGTACATTTTTCGGTAGAAAAATGTCTCGGCCGAAGGCCGGTTCCTCTTAAAATGCAGGCTCGCTATCGCTCGCCAGGAAAAAGTCGTCACCTAAATGGCACGAAAAGTCTTAAAATTGAAAACAATGGGGCGTCAGTTCTTAAAATCGCCAAACTAATGGGGCGAACGTCTTAAAATCTCAAAAACAATGGGGCTAAACGTGAGGGAGAAAGGTGTCCAGAAAAAAATCACTCAAGTGGAAATCTCCCCTTAATACAGCACAGAGCAAGCCAAACGTAATGACAGCTGATGCATGACTTATTAGCTCAACTGTACCGGCGTCGTCTTTCTAGTTAGTTTAAGAAGGATATGTGGTAGTAAAAAGGGTTAAGTGCGATTTTACGAAACTTTTGTAATTGCTGGAGACCCTTTTTAAACTGAATTAGATCTTCTAATACTTGCCAGAAAACAGTTAAGAGGACGGCACCGGTATAGAAAGGGTTAAGGGGGAGTTATTTGCTTTTTCTAGACCCCCTTCTTCCTCATGTTTAGCCCCATCAACTAGAAGCAAATATATAGATCAGATGGGAGGAACGAATACCACTTCATATTATGTTTTAAGGGGGGTCACCGGCTTTTTTATCTTTCTCTCCTGTTCTCTCTTTCTCTGGCTTGTATCCATTCGGCCCCATTCAACCAACTGTTTTAAGACGTTTATCCCCATCCAGGTGTCGATTTCTTCCTGGCGAGCGATAGCGAGCCAGCATTGTATGGAGAAATCCGGCTTCGCTGGAGACATGTTTCTATCGAAAAATGTACAAATTAAGCTTGCTGTCAAAACTAAAATATATATAGCCTATGCTGGCTCGCTACCGCTCGCCAGGAAAATATTGACACCTGGATGGGGTTAAACGTCTTAAAACAGTAGGCTGAATGGGGCCGAATGGATACAAGCCAAAGAGAGAGGGAGAGAAAGAGAAAACAAAAACGAGGTGGGCTCCCTAAAGGGGGAGGTAGTTGCTTTTTCTGGACCCCTTCTCCCTCATGTTTAACCCCATTAATGTTGACATTTTAAGACGTTCGTCCCACTAGTTTGTCGATTTTAATACCTCCCTTCCCATTTTTTCATCAATATTAAGACCTTTCGTACCATTTAGGTGTCAATTTTTTCCTGGCAAGCGATAGCGAGCCTGAAATTTTGGAGGCCGGGATATGTACAATTTTATCTTGAAGGAGGATCTTGAGGATAGTTTATTAAGGGGAGATTTCCACTTGAGGGACTTTTTTCTTGACCCCTTTCTCCCTCTTGTCTAGCCCCATTGCTTTTGTGATTTTAAGACGTTTGCCCCATTAGTTTGGTGATTTTAAGAATTTCCACCCCCATTTTGTCAATTTTAAAACCTTTCGTGCCATTTAGGTGTCGATTTTATCCTGGCGAGCGATAGCGAGCCTGTAATTTAAGAGTAACCGGCCTTCGGCCGGGAAATTTTTCTACCGAAAAATGTACAAATTTATCTTGAAAGGGGGTCAAAGGGGTGAAATTTTAAGATTGCTGAAGGAGTAGGAAACAAAAACTAAAAAACCTCCCCTTAAGCTTGATGGAGGTCTAGGGAGGAAACTAAAACAATAATAAATACATCAATAAATTAACTAATAAATAAGGGCGTAGTACTTTTTTGTTTTTGTTTTTTTTTGTTTTTTGTGTCCTATGTATTTATTTATTTATCTGTTTATTAGTTTCCTCCATAGACCTCCATCAAGCTTAGAAAAACATCCCCAAGATCCCCCCTTTCAAGATAAATTTGTACATTTTTCGGTAGAAATATTTCCCAGCCAAAGGCCGGTTCCTTCTAAAATTACATAAACGCTATCGCTCGCCAGGAAAATGTCGACAGCTAAATGGCACGAAAGGTCTTAATATTGACAAAGAAATGGGGAGAAAGGTCTCAAAATCGCCAAACCAATGGAACAAACGCCATAAAATCTCAAAACTAATATGCTAAACATGAGGGAGAAGGGGGTCCACAAAAAGCGACTAGCTCCCCCTTAACTCACTTGGGTGGTATAAACTCATTATCACTGTAGTCTATAAACTATATTTGACATCCTTTTCTTCCTCTTTCGGTTAGTATACTTTCATTTCGGCTTATTCTTCCCTTTCACAACTAGGAATTTGATATTAGTGGCTGAATTTGATATTATAGTCTCTTCATTCTAGGTTGGGCAGAACTCGTAACCTATAACCTCTCATAACTCAAAAAGGACTAGAGTAATCGAGCTAATATGTCTACACCATGGGAAGACTTGGCTAAGGAATAGGTGTGGAAATTGACAGCTCATTTGCTCCAGACCTTTTTGAGTTACAGAGGTTAGAGGTTACGATTTCTGCCCGAACTAGAATGAACGGACTTTAGTTGCTGAATTTGAAGCGTTAGTTATTAATTAAGTATAATTTTATAGGCTGGTATATGAGAATAGTTTAAAGTGTTGAGTGGTACTTGAAAAGTAGACAGAATGAATAAAAAAACACCATCTGAGGAAAAGCACTTTATTGACAACGTTTCGCAGATAGCTTCATCAGGTCACTGATGAAGCTATCTGCGAAACGTTGTCAATAAAGTGCTCTTCCTCAGATGGTGTGTTTTATCCATAGTTTTAAGTAATAATTAAGGGGGAGGTAGTCGCTTTTTCTGGACCCCCTTCTTCCTCATGTTTAGCATAATAGTTTTGACATTTTAAGACGTTTGTTCCGTTAGTTTGGCGATTTTGAGACCTTTCGCCTTATTTCTTTGTCGATATTAAGACCTTTCGTGCCATTTAGGTTTCGATTTTTTCCTGGCGAGCGATAGCAAGCCTGTAATTTTAGGAGGCCGGGTCATTCTTCTACCGAAAAATTTACACATTTATCTTGAAAGGGAGTCTATTTTTTTTTTTTTTTTTTAAGCTTGATGAAGGTCTAGCGAGGAAACTCAAAAATGAATTAATAAAAACAATATGTAGACCAAAAACGAAGCACTACCCCTTAATAAAGTATATGAACTATTTGATGCATTATTACTCGGAGCCTTTATATAGTTCCAGTGGTAGTGTGGTGAATCCTAACCTCTGTAACTCAAAAAGTGCTGGAGCAAATGGGCTGTCAATTTCCACACCTCTACCCTGGCCTACCCTTCCCAAATGGTAGAAATATTAGCTCGATTACTATCTGTAGTCGTTTGTGAGTTTTAAAGGTTAATGTTCAAATTTATCAGCCTGCTTAATTGGAACAGGGTATAGTGATAAACAGAGAGCTCCACGAATTGACCACTTGCGAGTTTTGTTCTACAAGGAAGTTGGAGACGTGGCCGTCAATATTTAGCAGAATTGTCAGCTAAAATACGATCAAAATGCAAATATAAATACATAAAACCAAATTGATCATATTTTTTGTCCATCAGTAATCTACATTATTTATACATTTATCTTTAATATCGATGTTCACGGCTCCAACTTCCTTATTGTCTGAAACTCGCAAGTGGTCAAATTACGAAGACGCGTATTTCTCTTTCATTTCGCCTATCAATAGACGCTTTTCTTCAGTATAGGAACGATCACTAGGTATCTGAGGTATAAACTAGCACTATTAACTTCTCGACTCTCACGTCCTTTCAAAGCTGAATGAAATCGTCTAATGATAGCTAAAATATGAGGAAGTAATGCTATATTATATATACTAAAAAGGTTAAGGAGTTACGGTAACTTTTAAAATTAGGTTATTTGGAGTGTGTTTTGGAATGTGTATGGATAATATAGTTAATGGGGTTATTTTTTGGACCCCTTTCACACTCATGTTTAGCCCCATTAGTTTTAACACTTTAAGACGTTCGCCCCATTAAGTTGGCGATTTTTAAGACCTTTTGGCGCTTTTCTTTGTCAATTTTAAGATCTTTCGTGCCATTCAGTTGTATATTTGTTTCCTGGTGAGTGATAGCAAGCCGAAGGCCGGTTCCTCCAAATTTATAGGATCACTGTCGCTCGTCAGGAAGAAAATCGACAACTAAAGGTCCTTTCTACAAATGGAATATTAATCTATATATTATGTTCTTTGCACATTTGTTGTTCCCTCTATGTTCACTTTTCTTGTAATCACCCTTGTTTAGCTGGTCATAAAATAAAGCAAAATACATATTCCATTTCCTGTTTGTCTTCACAGCCTTAACCTTTCAGTAGTCTATCTATCTATCTATCTATATGCTCAGGCCCAATCCCCATTTTGGGGGTAGCCGACTCAAGACAGAGCAAGAACAGGGAAAACACAAAAACAACATAAAAACAACGAATAAACACAGATAAAAAGCACAAACTCACACACATCCAGGTCACCCAGGAGAAGACCCAGAGACCAGGGTCACCAAGGTCGCTCCAGCACTCCTCCGGCCCCCGACCATCCGGAGAGGTTCCGATCTCGGCAGGCAGACATGCAGCGGAGCCAAAGCCACAAGCCCTCCCACCACACTTCCAAGCGCACCCTTCATATTAATCGTCTCCCCGGGCCAGGCGCCTGATGGACTATTATCTAGTCCAACTTAAGCCCGACCCCTTACTCCAAATGACCACGTGTTCACTCAACTATTCACAAGCATTCTCCATTCACTCCTGTCCACCACCACTTCCCCTGCCTGATCTATAGTCATTCCTCTATCATCCAAAGCTTTTCTTACACAGTCTCTCCATCTCAATGGGGGTCTTCCTGCCCTTCTATCTCCCCTTGTACCTGACTCACATATTCTCTTTGTAAGCCTTTCATCTCCCATTCGTTCAACATGACCATACCAGCTCAGCACCCTTCTGTCCACTCTGGCTGACAAATGTTCCTGCTGCCCCACTCTCCTACGTATCTCTTCATTCCTCAATCTGTCTCTACGAGTAACTCCACACATACTCCTCAAGCAGCTCATCTCCATCACATCCAGCCCTCTTTTCTCCTTTTTCTTCAGAGCCCATGTTTCAGCCCCATACATCACTGTTGGCACAACAATTCCTTGATACAGTGCACTTTTTACTTTCACTCCGAGATTTCTCGTCTTCCACATACTTCCCATTGCTCCGAAAACCTTCCTTCCTTCACACACTCTCTGTTTTACCTCCATTTCCATACCTCCACTCCTGCTTATCGTTCCTCCTAGATATTTAAAACACTCTACTTGTTCCAATATTTCCCCATCCAGCCTCACATCTAGATTCACCCTATGCTCTCCCCTATTACACACCATTACTTTACTTTTATTGACGTTCACCTTCAGTTTCCTCCTTCCACAAACCACACCAAACTCTTTGACTACCCGCTGCAGTTTCTCATCAGAATCCGCCACCAATGCTGTGTCTGTGTCATCAGCGAACAGCAACTGATTCAACTCCCAATCTCTACCATTCTTTCCTACTAAACCCAATCCTCTTCCCATAGTTCTCCTTTTCACCTCCCTCACCACACCATCCATAAACATATTAACCCCTTCAGACTCCTATGATGCAGAGGTTGCCAGATTAGCAATAAGAAATAGAGTTCTCTCACTCTAATAATTACCCCTCCATAATTAGTTTTCTGCTCACAGCTAACTCAAAGACAACTGCAGAGGTTGAAGTAACTAAACCAAATATTTCTAAATACCCCTGATGGTAACAAAGGCTTTAAAGTATCCCTAATATGCTCGAAATCGCGTCATATATCGGAGAGGGTCATGGTAACAGCCATGGTGACATTACACAACCCTGTCGCAAACCTACCTTTACCTCAAACCATTTACTCAACTCACCATTTCCTACTCTCACACATGCTCTGCTCCCTTCATAAAAACTCTTAACTGCTTCTAACAAATTTCCTCCTATTTCATAAATCCTTAACACCTTCCACATTGCTTCACGGTCCACACGATCATACGCTTTTGCCAAGTCCATAAAAGCCCAAAATATCTCCTTATGCTTCTCTAAATACTTCTCGCATAACTGTCTTACTGCAAACATCTGATCCACGCACCCTCTTCCCCTCCTAAAACCGCACTGTTCTTCTCCTATTGCAACTTCTGTACACTTTATTATCCTCTCTATCAACACCCTGCCATACAGCTTTCCAACCACTAACAATAAACTAATACCTCTATAACTTGAACACTCCTGCCGATCTCCCTTCCCCTTGTACAACGGCACAATACATGCACTCTTCCAGTCTATTGGTACCATTGACACAGCAAAGCACAAATTGAAAAGTCTCACCAACCAATCTATTATCACATCTCCACCCTTCTTTATACACTCCACAGCAATACCATCCAAACCTTCTGCTTTTCCCGCTCTCATTTGTTTCACTGCTTCTTTCACCTCATTTTCCTCAATCCTTTCATTCATTCCCTGCCACCTGGGTGGCCTGGGTAACCTATCTCCATCTACCTCTGCTTCTCTTCCATCTCTTGTATTTAACAAAGATTCAAAATACTCGGCATATCTTTTCCTCACTTCAACTGGTTCCACTAGTAATTCTCCATTTGCATCTTTCACTGACTCTTCCCTCTTTTGTCCTCCTTTCCTTACTCTATTTACCTCCTTCCAGAACATCTTCTTTCGTTCTTCAAAATTCTCACTCAACCTTTGACCCCACCTTTTGTTTGCATCTTTTTTCGCTTCTCTAATTTTCCGTTTTGCCTCTCTCCTTTTCTCCTTGTACCTCTCCCATACCTCAACACTACCATCCTGTAAAACCCTCTCAAAACACTGTCTCTTCTCCTCAACTGCCTTTCTCACCGTATCATTCCACCACTCGCTTCCCTTCCTGATACCTTTGCCTCCTACTTTCCTTTTGCCGCATACTACCTCTGCACTTGCTTTCACTCCTTCCTTAAACTGTTGCCATTCAACCTCTACTTCTCTCACTTCCATTCACTTTTCATTTAGTCTTTCCTTGTACTCCCTCTCTTTTTCACTCTTCTCTAACTCACTAACTTTTATTATCTCTCTTACTTCACGCTTGTCTCTTATTCTCCTGTAACTCTTAACTCTTAGCTTTCCCTCCACCAGGTAATGATCTGACATACCCTCCGCCTCACCTCTCATCACATTCACATCCAGCAGTCTACACAATCTTTCCCTTGTCACCAGCACATAATCCATCAATGCCCTCTCTACAATATCTCCCCTCACAAGTCTATGCCAGGTGTACTTGTGTATACGCCTTTTTTTGAAGAACGTATTACCTACACTCAATCTGCACTCTTCACATACATTTTTCAGTCTTTCTCCACTCTCGTTTACACCATCCACACCAAAACTACCGATGACTCCCTCAACAGGCTCATTTCCTACCCTAGCATTTAGGTCCCCTAAAACTATAACATTTTCATTTTCATCAAACCCTTGTAGACAATCTCTCAAATCCTCCCAGAAACCCTCTACCTCGTCTAACTCTCTTTCACTTCCTGGTCCATACGCACTTACAAAAACCCACCTTTCACCCTTAAACCGCATTCGCACCCACATTAGCCTTGATGACACCTCTTTCCACTCTTTTATAAACTCTCTCAACTCCTCCTTCACAATAATAGCCACTCCTTCTTTCCCCCTGACTCCCTCGTCTACTCCAGACTTTCTACCTATCACGTTTCCAAAATCCACTTCTCCCTCTCCTTTCATCTTTGTTTCATTCAGTGCAAGCACATCATACTTCCTTCTTTCAAATAACCTTCCAATATCCTCTCGCTTCTCATTCGTACTACATCCACGCACATTCAAAGCTCCTATTCTTAGGGTCCGGGACCACAGTCCGGGACCTTTCTATAGTGAGTAGCAATAAGCTTTTGAAAATCCTCTAAATAGTAACTTAGCTACTAAATTCCCTGTTGTTTCTAATTATTGATGGCATCGCTAAAAAAAATATATATATATATATATATATATACAGTATATATATATATATATATATATATATATATATATATATATATATATATATATATATATATATATATATATATATATATATATATATATATATATTTCTAGTCTCTCAGTGGGGATCGAACCATCGACCATCAGGATGATAGCCGACGCTTTAATCAAATACACCACGTCTTGCCGTGGTGTATTTGATTAAAGCGTCGGCTATCATCCTGATGGTCGATGGTTCGATCCCCACTGAGAGACTAGAAACATTTAGTGGCTCACGTGTATTTGTGATATATTCTCAATATATATATATATATATATATATATATATATATATATATATATACAGTATATATATATATATATATATATTTATATATTTATTTATATACTCCCAGCCGGACTCGAACCTCAGATATTCAGAACGAGTGTCCCAGCTTTTAAAGCCGACAAATTTACCAATTAATCTCGCAGTGGGATCTAATGGATGATTTTTAAATTTTGATGGAGTACTAGGGAGGAAACTATAAAATATATTAATATATAGATAAATAGACCCCCACAAATAAGCGGATTTGTCACTACCAATATACCTTTAAACGATGAATTATTGTGGATAATCTACGAAACTTTTCATATCTTCGTTAAACTCGTAATATTGTAGAGAGCAGTAGTATGCCTATTGTAGAGAACAGTAGTATGCCTATTGTAGAGAGCAGTAGTATGCCTATTGTAGAGAGCAGTAGTATGCCTATTGTAGAGAGCAGTAGTATGCCTATTGTAGAGAGCAGTAGTATGCCTATTCAGTATACAATTTTCGCTACAGTTTATCTATTTGACAATCAGTACCATATCTGATAGTGAATATTGCCACTCAGAGCCCGGTTACTTAAGCAAGTACACACAGTACAATAAACTGTGTTCGTCCAGGTTGGAGTTCAACCGAGTTCCATACATAGTTTATGGACAAAAAACAAGGGAAAACATACAGACACACGCACAAAACTCATGCTAAAGCATATTGCATACAGCTGTTTCATATGTTTCGCCATTTTTATTTTTATTTTTTAAAGCCAAAGTCGTCATATGAAGCTATATGTTATTTTGTAAACAAGATGGAAGGAATTCTGATTCTCCGACCTACCCAACGACGCTTATATAAAGGAAGCTATTACAATAAATAGATGACTATTATGCACTGATATAACCTCCAAAATGCTGCTATAGCATGGTAGGATAAAACAAACAAACATTGGTATGCACTTACTAAATGGCATAAGGCGCTTTCTAAAATAATTGGGGTGTTAACATTTTATTCTATGTAATTTAATGGGAGCGAGTTGTAGTTTTACTACCCTCCCGCCAGATGGCTCTACTGTATTGTGTCACACCAAAATCACTATTATGCACTTTCTCTATTCCTAAAAACTCTGATCAAACCAAAGAGAAGTGTCCACTGGTCAATGATGCAAAGGGTGCAGCTACAACCTGACCTCTAGCAGCATGGGGCCTTCACCCGCCTCTTGGCTGATGTCTAATAGTACAATGACAGCATCTGGCTGTGAAAAATGTCACACCTCTTCCTTATGAAAACTCCAGGCCATCGGTGAACTGCTTCTGTTGTAAATAGTGGCTCTGCTCCCTGGAAAATAGTTATGATAAATACACAGGGCGACCCTTGGTAGCCTATCATGGATGTTAAATGGTCCATCATGTAGTTCTGCCCATGGGATTGATGTATACCTTAAAACCAAAGGACAAGAATAGATTATGATTTATATACCTGTATAGGCATGGTGCCTCGTACTTGTTTGTGTATTGTATTTCTTTGAACGAAACAACTTTATAATTATTATTTGTTGTACTGCAATGCTAGGTAGGAGGCTGAAATGGTTCACTTATTAAATATACTATGTAATTTTCTAGCCTCTGATCATTTGTATATGAGCTAGAAAGCATATTTTATTTGATAATAATAGCTGACAGAATAGTTTCTTCAATGTTTTCTAGCCTGAAATTGTAATTTGTACAGTAAGTCCTTGCTGGATAATCATAAACCATTGTTTATAGTTCTTATATATATATATATATATATATATATATATATATATATATATATATATATATATATATATATATATATAATTTATATATACACAGTATTATACAGTATATATATATATATATATATATATATATATATATATATATATATATATATATATATATATATATATAGTATATATAATTGAAAACAAAACATGTACTATCTAAGCCATTGCTATTACACGTTATACTTAGGAATATAATTATATAGAAACATTAATACTACTCTCATATAGGTTTTAAGTATTATATTTGCAGTGGAAATAATGTCACATGAACTGAACGCCCATCCATGCACTGAGGTTATACAATACTGTATACGGCATTCTTAGGTCACATTGTATTAGGTCATGTGGTTGACCTGATGTGGCTTCACATGGCAGTCACTGAGCTTGGGGTAGAGAGTTTTAAGGTATACACTTGAGCATCAGATTTCAAGCTATCAATATCGGTTATAGAGAGTTCTATTATCCCTAATGACACACTTGGGATATAGACTATACTCTGCATATTACAACTAATACTTTGTTCATGTCTTCAAAGTTCCTGCATATTAAGTGTTGTTCCTGAATAAATATCTTGTGTCTGGTTATCCTTATTATAATTTTGCATTGCCTATAAATAACAATATATTATTTATGGTAAGGGAATGATAGCAGCAAATAATATCGACCAGAATATCTACCCGAGTCTACAATCAACCAAGTCTACTACTAATAACTAACAATAACTCACACCCTCCTTTCCAGTTCCGGTTATTAACCCTCTCCGACATATGACGCGATTTTGAGCCTATTGGGGATACTTTAAAGCCTTTGTTACCATCAGGGGTATTTAGAAACCTTTAGTTTAGTTACTTCAACCTCTGCAGTTGTCTTTGAGTTAGCTGTGGGCAGAAAACTAATTTTGGAGAGGTAATTATAAGAGTGAGAGAACTCTATTTCTTATTGCTAATCTGGCAACCTCTGCATCATATGAGCGTGAAAGGGTTAAAGAGGGCTATTATGGGGAGATGGGTCGTTTTTCTGGTCCCCCTTCTCCCTCATGTTTAACTCCATTAGCTTTCAGATTTTAGGACCTTCGGCCCATTAAATTGGCGATTTTAACACCTTTCGCCCTATTTCTTTGTCAATATTAACCCGGGAAAGGTGCAGAGACTCTTAAGAGGTTTTACTGGCAGAAGATGACGGGACTCTTAACCTAAGACGTGCGCATGGGGGGTATGAGACACCACACGCCTGTGCGCACGTATTTGAGCTGTTCCCATCAATAACATCGTTATTTTACCATAAATAGCATTAATACTTATCCATATATGCCTATTTTACGTTGATTATAAAGGTATTAACCTGTTACAGCAATAAAACAAGTGGAACCAGCGTTTGGATGGTCAAAATCGGCGATACAGGCCGGGAGTTACATAATTTATGGCTGAGGCAACCTCCCTCCCCTCCACTCTTCCCCACGTCTGGAGAGAGACTGTCGATCGATTCTCTCTCTCTCTCTCTTGCACTCGCTTGGTAACAGTGATGACAACGCCCTGCTTGCAAATCGCTAATGTTAGCACGAAAATAGACCACAGAATCAGGGAATAACAGGGAAAATAGGTGATAACTGAAGAAGGGGGGGGGGGGGGAAGTGGGGAAGGAGGAGGTGTGGAGGAGTGATATTTGGCATGGCCCAGGGGCAAAAAAAAAAAAAAAGGGTTCAAGTTTTTTGGGGGTGTTTTAAATGGATTATTTTAGGCCCAGGATCTTAAGAGTCTTCCCGCAGTCGCCCGGGGAAACTTTTAAGAGTCTTCTCGCACTTGCCGGGTTAAGAGGTTAGGCATAAAAAAATGCTTTGCAAAACACCCCACTGGCACTCAAAACAAAGCAATAAATGATTAAGTGAGATACTTCCCCTCCATACCCCCTATCACTCCTCCACATTTGTCCCAACCCCGCCCCTTTCCACCCCCCCCCCCTCAATTATCACCTATGTTTCCTCTTATTCCCCCTTTTATCGGGCAATTTTCGGCGCATATTTACCTCACGTCGTCTCTATAACACGGGCGAGGCAACTAGAGATCCTAGCAACAAAGAGACTTCTACCTAGAGCCGTCAAAGCCCGTCAGTGCCACTTTAGAACTTGGGAGGGAAGTATATACACCGCGCCGGCTCTCCCCTCCTGATATGATCGGGCAGCAATCATACGTCTTTTTTTCACCCCCAAATATTATTCCCACTTGTTTTATTGCTCTTACATGTTAATATCTTCATATTAAACATAACATAGACGCATATATAAGTAATAACGATATTTATGGTACATTTTACATTTATGGCGGGAAGTTTCAAATACCATTGCTACGCGCACACGCGCTTCCTGGGTTAAGACTTTTCGTGTCGTTTAGGAGGAATCGGCCTTTGGCCGATGATGGAGGTCTAGAGATGAAACTAAAAAATATTGAAAAGATACATAAATGAGTAGATAAATACGCCCATCCCCCTTAGCCCTTCAGCCCCGGGGGCTATAGCTCGCGACTGTGCTGCGGTACCGGGTGTTTTGACGATCTTTGGGCTATGTTAACTACTCTGTAAGTCAATGAATATGGCATGTAATGTTGTGAATAAAAAATAATAATGTTCCACAAACCTTCCTCTGTCGAATAGCGTTGAGTAGAGGTCTCTAGCCCCTCTGGTTGCATAATGGTGAGTGCGGGAAGACGAGTGCTTTTCGGCGGCAAATTCTTCCCGCGTTCGGACGCGTCGCCCCGGCCATGGCTACGACGCACCTAGCCGCTCGTCGCGCCAAAGTATTTATCTCCCTTAGACGATTTTAGTGTTTGATATTGCGAATGTGATGTTTATTTGATATTTTCTAGTTATTTTGAGGCCAATTATATAAAATATGTTTATTAGGGTATCACTGTACAAAGTACAAAGGAAATCAAGCAACAACAGATCTAGTGACCCTTCAAGGCTGCTTGTCCTCCAAAACACTGAGGATCAAGTGTCCAAACAGTGGTTTAGAGTGGGTAAGGGAACATTGGAAAGGGAACTACTGCCCTGCCACTAACGTGGCAGGACTAGGAAGTTAGTAGGGGACATATGGGTTAGTAACTGAGGGGAGGATAAAGTTATTCATTTACAAACGCAGTCAGTCGCGGGTTTGATGCGAGATATTTGTCTAGGCGGAATTTAAATGAATCAACGGTGCTGCAGTCTATAACGTTTCGGGGAAGCCCATTCCACAAGTTGACAACTCGATTGAAGAAGAAATTCTTAGATTCGTGCGAGTTAAAAGATTTACCAATAATTTTGCAACCGTTTCCCCGTGTGTAATTAGATTGGTCGATAGTGAAGTACTTACTACAGTTCATATTGTCGATGCCTTTGATGATTTTGAACACTTGAATTAAGTCGCCTCTTAATCTGCGCTGGGTTAAAGGAAATAGATTTAATTCTCTAAGACGCTCTTCGTATGGTTTGTTCTTTAGGCTAGGTATCATTTTGGTAACTCTACGTTGAACTCGTTCTAGCTTGTTTATATCTTTTTGGTAATAAGGGCACCAGGATTGAACGCAGTATTCCAGAAGAGGGCGGACTAAGGAATTGTAAAGGGTTAGGATAACTTCTTTGGATTTATGCTCAAATGACCTGCCTATAAAGCCAATTATTTTGTTTGCCTTCTTAACAACTTCTGAACATTGTTGACTCGGTTTTAGGTTACTCGATATTGTTACTCCCAGATCGGTTTCTCTGTTTACATTCTTAAGCTGAGTGCCATTCATCGAATAGTTTGCTTTCTCATTTAGGTATCCGACATGTAGTACTTTACATTTATCCGCATTGAAACTCATTTGCCAAATTTGGGCCCAACATGACAATTTATCTAGATTGTGTTGCATATCGTCAACTTGTTCTTTTGAGAGTACGCTATTTGCAATTTTTGTATCGTCAGCAAATTTTGAGATTGTGCAGGTGAGTCCCTCATCTATGTCGTTGATGTAAATTAGAAAGAGAATTGGTCCTAGTACCGATCCCTGGGGTACCCCGCTACTTACATTGGTCCATTTAGATGCCTTACCGTTTATGACTACTCTTTGCTTTCTGTTGTTGAGCCAATTTTCTATCCATTTCAACACACCGTCTTGTATTCCATGCGCTTTTAGTTTTAGCAGTAAACGTTTGTGGGGAACTTTGTCAAAGGCCTTTTGAAAATCAAGGTATATAATATCTACAGCTTTACTCTCATCGTAGAGGTTGAGGATATCGTGGAAGAAGTCTAAGAGGTTTGTTAAACAGGAACGTTTTTTACGAAAGCCGTGTTGAGTATCTTTAAGTATGTTATTTTCCTCTAAGTGATTTACGAGTCTGTCTCGTATGACCGTTTCTAGCATTTTACATACAACTGAGGTTAAGCTAATTGGACGATAGTTACTGGGTAGGGATTTGCTGCCTTTTTTGAATATCGGTGTTACGTTGGCTAGCTTCCACTGATCAGGCATAGTTCCAGACTGCAAGGATTTATTGAATAGTAATGTCAGTGGTTTGGAGAGCTCATTCTTAGCTTCCTTTAGAACTCTAGGCGAGATTGTATCAGGTCCTGGCGTTTTATTTACTTTGAGTTTATCTAAACAATTCAATACTTCTCTCTCTGTAACGGTGATATTGCTTAGAACATCTGAATTATCAATCTGAATCGGCGATGGTGTAGGGATATCACTGAGGTCTTCGGTTGTAAAAACTGATGCAAAGAAGGTATTGAGGGCATTACTCATTTGTACTTCGTCTTTGGTGTATTCTCCTTTTTCATCGACTAACGGTCCAACAGTTGAAGTAACTACTTTTTTCTTTCTGATATAACTATAGAATTTTTTCGGGTTTGTTTTACTTTGATTCGCAATATGTAACTCTAAGGTCTTTTTACTTTGCTTAATTAACTTTTTGGCTTTGCGTCGTAGCTCTACAAATTTCACCCGTTCTTCGTCATTTTGTGAGGATTTTAATCTATCATTAGCAAATTTTTTAGCAAGCAGGCAGTTTGAAATATCTTTATTCCACCATTTGGGCTTATTATTATGGCCTGGACGCCGTATTTTCGATGGTATGCAGTCTTGCACTGCTTTTAGGTAAGTGGTTTCGAATAACTGTCACTGATATTGCTCATTTTCACTCGATACCATACATTTTATTAGTAATTGAGGTAGCTTATTGTTGTATTAGGCACTGATTATTCGTCATTACAGGTGTTTATTATTCTTTGGTCATCAAGTATTGTGTCTTGTGTCACTTTCACTTTGATAAATATGCTTTAGAGTGTCACTGTCACTGATAATGCTCATTTTCACTCGATACCGTACATTTTATTAGTAATTGAGGTAGGTTATTGTTGTATTAGGCACTGATTATTCGTTATTACAGGTGTTTATTATTCTTTGGTCATCAAGTATTGTGTCTTGTGTCACTTTCACTTTGATAAATATGCTTTAGAGTGTCACTGTCACTGATAATGCTCATTTTCACTCGATACCGTACATTTTATTAGTAATTGAGGTAGGTTATTGTTGTATTAGGCACTGATTATTCGTTATCACAGGTGTTTATTATACTTTGGCCATCAAATATTAGGTCTTGTGTCACTTTCACTTTGACAAATATGCTTTAGAGAGTGTCACTGTCACTGATAATGCTCATTTTCACTCGATACCGTACATTTTATTAGTAATTGAGGTAGGTTATTGTTGTATTAGGCACTGATTATTCGTTATCACAGGTATTTATTATACTTTGGCCATCAAATATTAGGTCTTGTGTCACTTTCACTTAGTTATATGATTTGTAAACGTTTTATATACAATTTATTGTGTCTTTTTTCACTGATTTCTATATTTCTATAGGTTCTAATCATATGAATGTCACTTGGTATATACATATGTGTCACTTTCACATATTATTATGGTGTAATTGTATTTGTATCAATTTTCTCATAATACATAACTTTTGTATTACAATAAATTGGTTTTCTTCCACTTTTTGCCTATATATAATTATAGTGTACATATTGTCATTTTATTTGGCAATTTCAGTATGATTATTAGAACTCCAGCTTGGAGTGGTAATCAAAGAAGCACTCTAAAGCACAGAGTGCCACCTTGCACTCCACACACTCCATGGTTGACTTTTTACCTGGCCTCGGCCTCACCCTGCTGTTGTAGCAGACATGGCACCGCTTCTGCTGTGTTCTTCCTGATTCATTCTGAGGCAGGGAACCAAGCCTGTGCCTAATCAAGTATTGAGCACACTGCAAGCGGTCAATAACGGCGGGCCCAGGATGTGCCACTGCCCTCTGTGGCGTAGCATACTTCTCCAGGAGCTCCGTCAACACCTGCTTTTGGAACCTCCGCAGGCTATTGAACTTCAAGGGTGTGTTCACATTCCGAAGCTTGTATATATTGTAGGCATTCAGAACTGACATGTCCACCATATGCAGAAAGAACTTTTTGTACCATCTGTACGAGGTACGCAGGCAGTCAATGAAGCCTATCTGCATGTCGGACTTGTCCACCAGCCTCATGTTGATGTTGTAGTCCAGGACAGCATCGGGCTTGGTCACCCTGGCCTGGGTGCGGCGATCCACCTTGCCAGTCTCCACCATTTCCCCCTTGTGGATGGTGGTCAGGAGGTTGACCTTCCGCTGGTCGTGCCAGTGGATAGCCAGAATGGGCCCCGACTTCTTCTTGAACACATCACCTTTTTTGGTCTTTGGAGGGAAAGGTGGCATGCCCTTCCTTTTCCCTCGTACTGTGCCTACAGTCCCCGTCTTGCGCTCATGCAGGTACTGTGAGAGAGTGGGGGACGTGTAATAATTGTCCGTGTAGAGGACGTGATTCTTGTGAAAGTAGCGGTCCATCATGGCTTGCACCACTGCTCCGCCAAAGCCAATGAGGGGGTCCACAAGCAAGTCCCCTTCCTTCCCGCTGTAGACCAGGAAGTCCAGGACATAGCCAGTTTGGCAGTCGCACAGCACAAAGAATTTTATGCCAAAGCGATGTCTTTTTGAGGGGATGTACTGCCGGAAGCTGAGTTTTCCCCGGAACAGCACAAGAGACTCGTCAATGACGACCTTGCGGAAGGGCTTGAAGTAGGAGGTGAAGAGTTCTCGCATCATCTCGTACAACGTCCTAATCTTCCACAGCTTGTCTGGGAGGTGGACGTCAAGGTTGGTGACAAGATGGAGCGCTGCGAGGATATCAAGGTACCGGTCGCGAGACATATATTTCCCGAAGGCAGGGGTGGATATCAGATCATTGGTGATCCAATAGTCAGGCAACCTATGCTTCTTGACATGAGGCATTAGCATGGTGAGTGCCAGGAACACCATGAACTCTTTATAAGTCACTGGGGTCCACTGCCTCATGTGGCCCTTGGTCACCTTGCCCAAAAAGTGGACCTGGAATTGGTGCTGCTTATTTGTCTCTTTGACAACATAGCCTACCACCTCCTCATCAAAGAAGGCCTCAAATAGTTCGTGTGGTGGAGCATTGGGGCCTGCAGGAAAATTGGGGGTAATGCCTGAACCCTCCAGTACCTCATCAAAAGCTGGCACATCAGGGTTGTATCCATCCTCATCAACTACGTCTTGCCACTGAAAAACGTAGAATGGGTCTTGTCTACGCTGACGAGGAGCTCCAGCTGGTGGCCCAGCACGCCCAGGGCCAACTCGGGAGGCGCGCGCCCTAGGGCGGCGAGGGCGTCGGCCAGGGCGGCGGGCAGCACGACGGGCAGCACGACGCCGGGCCAAGCGGATGGGTCGAGGGTCGTCGATGTCCATATAGTCATCGTCAGAGTGGTCATCTTGCCCTGACGGTGGACCTATGTAATCATGGCCAGAGTCTTCAGAGAGGTGCCCTTCATCATCAGTGGCCCCCACATAATCTGGCGGGGAACCAGTGATGCGTGGGCGGCGTGCGGGTGGGCGAGGTGGGGAAGGAGTGGCAGGTGAGGCTGTGTCCCCCCGAGGTCCTGGGCTCCTTGGCCTGCGACGAGTGACAGAAAGCAATGTTTCACTGTCACTAGGCCCAGGTATTGGTGATGCGAGCTCAAAGACTTCTTCAGGAAGACATGTTGAAGGCGGGAGAGGTGGGGAGGACCGTGGGGAAAGTTGCGGGGACGTATGGCTGGGGCCGGCCGGGGTGGACGCCGCGGGAGCCTCGAACAAAACTCTCTTACTCTTCTTAATTTTATTGGTATATTTCCTACCTTTCCCCTTTTCGGCAACAGTATGTCTCCTGTCGGGGGACCTAGGAGGCAAATAGGCCGAAAGTGGGGGGTCCTCAACCCTTGGCAATGGTGGGGGTGGTGGGGAAGAATGCGGGGCATCCGGGTCATCTTGGGTGGCGTGGGTAGATAAGGGAGACAATGGCGGATGAGAAGGGTCACCATGCTGACCCTCACTCACAGCCTCATCCTCACCAAGTATTTTTGCTTGTTCCCTAGCTGCCGCGGCCGCCTTCTCAAGTATTTTCTGCTTATACAAATGTAGCTTGAAAGGCGATTTACCTGGGGAAGGGCTTGGAGTCGTGTCACTTATGCGAAATTTGGTGAGTGACCTTGAACTCTCCCACTCACTCACTCTCTCAAGTTCACTGTCTTTAGGTAAACCAGCTTCCTCAACAACTGGTACATCACCTTCATCACTCTCATCACTGTCATGTTCTCTCGCAAATCCCAGGAATTGCTCTTCTTTGTCACTCTCATGGCCATAATCACTCGACTTATAATTACTGGAGTCGTCACTGACTTCATCATCAACATTATGCTTGGCATCAGCTCGCTCATAAAGTCTCAATGTCGTCTCAATACCTCCGGGAGATAACACATTTAGGCGATGGCGTCGGGGTAAGGCACGACGAACTAGCAAGGGCGTCGTAGGAAGCACGGTATCGGACACAGCGGAATCACTATTTGGCGTACTGTCCATGATGGCGTCGGGGTAGATACTGTTGTTGTGGCGTTGTTTACACCGGGTGGCGCCACCTACCGTCCCATGATACCAAAAATGTACGCGCGGCATTCAAAAGCACGCACGCAAGCAATGGGCGTTCAAGAGGCCTTCCGGGTTGCGCGGGCCGAGGTTGTTATGGGCGTTCAAGAGCCCTTCCGGGTTGGAGGGGTTAGGAGACCTATTTACATTGCTTCAATTGAAACAAAATTGAAAACAATTATTCAGTTCCACAAAGGGCCTCCAACCATTGTCACCCTGGGCCTTTTGTTCAGCTGATAAGATTGTTGGTAGAAGGTTAATTGGATTTCGTATATATTGGAAAGTATCAGTCATATTCAAATGTAATCTTGCTATATCTGTGTCTTTTTATCCCTATTAATGTTATTCATGTACACAAATCTTGTAGAAGCTGCTAGTCATATATTTACTTTGGAGTGTTCAGAAGAGAAAAGTACTTTAGAAAACAATCAGGGAATTTAGCTTGACATTATTTTGAAGTTATTACAAGAAAAGTTATGATTCAAGTAGGCTATCATATTTTCAAACCATTCTTATGATTGTTATCAATAAATTAACCCTCTCCATCACATATGACGCGATAGCGTCATATGGCAGTTTCGCCCAAAAGTATCATATGACGCGATCGCGTCATATGAACGCGATCGCGTCATATGAACTTAGTGAAATAGCTCAATAATAAGTTATATGACGTATTTGCGTCATTTTGAGCTCAGTAAGTTAGGTAAGTTAGATCATAATCTGTCAGTTGATGGCAACCCCAAATTCCTCCGACTTCTAACGGTCCCTCAGTGTGAGAAAGACTGTTGTGGGGGAAATACCAGGCACTCCGGCAACCCCTAACTTTCGTAAGTTAATCTGTCTGGGGGGGTTAAGAAAATGGAATATGCAACAGCCACGTGGCAGTTCTTTTCACACTACCTTATATCGGAATCTACCCAGAACAATAACCTACAATATAAAATACCACACCTCACCTATCATCATTACCTAAACAATTGTATTGCTACCCTGGAACTCTCTCCCTCAAGCAATCTTTCCTTCATACTATGACTTAGACCGCTTTAAACTTCGTGTGTCCAGGCGTTTGGACCCCAACGTCCCTTGAACTTGGCTCTCTGTCACTCTTTAGGCTTTGGGAGAGACACGGACACAGGCAGCCTGCCTATTGTCTCTTTCATGCACATGAGAAACAAATACAATGAATAAACATAACAAGCAAACTGGAATATTCCCCAGCCATAAGCTAGTTATCCAGGAGCCCAGACAGGTTTATTTAAGTTTTTAGCATCGACAGGTTTGATGGTTATTTCTTATAAAATAATGTTTAGTTTATGGAACTACAGTAAGCGTCTACAAATGACTACTGGTCCATTGTCTTGCAATATACTATATTGTGCTCATAGTCCATGAGTCAACCAACATTGGTGGTTACCCTTACCATTCCCGGGGACGATTATATACAGTGGTGTTTGTCAAAGCTCTACAATTATTAAAGGGGTACTTCTTGTTTTTTGGTCTATGTATTTATTTATTAATTATTTTTTTAGTTTCCTCGCTAGACCTCCATGAAGCTTTAAAAAAAAAAAAAAGCTTAGACCCCCTTTCAAGATAAATTTGTACATTTTTCGGTAGAAAAATGTCCCGGCCGCTGGCCATTACGTTACAGGCTCGCTCTCACTCGCCAGGAAAAAAAATTGACACCTGAATTGCACGAAAGGTCTTAATATTTACAAAGAAATGGGGCGAAAGGTATTGAAATTGCCAAACTAATGAAACGAACGTCTTAAAATCTCAAAACTAATATGCTAAACATGAGGGAGAAGGGGATCCAGAATAAGCGACTACCTTAATATTCAAGCAGATGATTTCCACGCCCTCCCCAGCTACCGACGGGCATATTATACCCTTGTTACTCCCCTTCCAGCGCTTTTGGCCCCTCTCACCGTCCCTACAGCCCTCCAGCAAGCTACCCCCAGACACCACTACCAATTGCATTCTTCAACCCGAACTACTGCCAACTAGAACCCAGTTTCGCTCCCCTTAGCTCCTACCCACGCCTCTAGGCCAATCAACTCGCCTTGACCTGACACTTGATAGCCAACCACAAGAGACCTGACCGACCAACCGACGACAGACTCCTCCCACCCCCGCGACGCTCGCCTATATAATACCCCGGGACCTCATCCCCGCCACTAACAACAAGTGACCACACAATGATTATAACCCAAATCAGTACAGCCCCCATCTATATCCCCGCAGCCCCACGTCCTAACATTCCAGCGACAAACTGGGATGATTTTCAAACAAACATAGAAGAACACACAACACAAACTGAACTAAATGAAGCCACACTAGAAGAAATTGATACAGAGATTGATACATGGTATAACACAATCAATCAAGCAATCAACACATGCATACCACACACAAGACTCAAGAAATTAACAGGCACTACACCTACCCATGAAACACAATTATTAATACAACAATATACTGCACTCAGACATCATGCAAACACTCATGGCTGGACTAATGTACATTACAACAGATACAAAACACTCCAAAACACACTAAGACACACTTTACAAGAAGAAGCAAACATACACTGGGAAAACACACTCACACAATTAACAGCTACATACTCTGAACCGGAGGTTTTCTGGAGAAAATTCAAATCACTGACTGGAGAAGTCAGCCCACCTACTCATTACATCATAGATGAGCAAAATAACAAAATTTTTGACGAACAAAACCAAGAAACAATCCATAGAAGAATTTGGGAGAGAGTACTCAACGAAGAAGAGGAAGACAGTGATGATGAAGATGAAGAAAACAACGACAGAGTTAACAACTATATGCAAGAAAACTTCAATCGCACAACTCCATACCATCAAGCAGACTTTTCCAGACTTGATGAGCAGAGCTTCCTCACGAAACCCATAACAAACACAGAAATTAAAGCCATCATAAAAAACACAAAAAATACCTGTCCAGGAGAAAGTGGGATCAACAAAACTATACTGACACACCTCCCAGAATCTTCAATTTCAAAATTAAGAAATATTTTTAATGCTTCACTCTCTGCAGGCTACTTTCCAGACACATTCAAAAAATCAACCATCAAATTGATCCCAAAACCAGGAAAAACACCCCACAATCCAAACAATTACCGCCCAATCTCGCTCCTTGAAGTTCCCGGCAAAATCTTCGAGAGAGTTATAAACACAAGATTAAGAACTCATCTTGAAATAAACGACAAACATAACAATAATCAATACGGTTTCAGACAACACAGAGGCACCACACACGCACTTGCAGTAATAACAGAACAAATTGCCTTAAGCAAAGCAGACAGGGGACAATGCCACCTAGTCCTGAGAGACATTACTAAGGCTTTTGACAAAGTATGGCACCAAGGACTAAAGTACAAAATTCTACATCTGGACTTGCCTGTCATCATAGAAAAACTCTTATGCGATTTTCTTGATGACAGAAAAGCCAGAGTTAAAATAAACTCTTACCTTGGTGAGTACTTTCAATTAAGCTGTGGAGTACCTCAGGGCAGCGTCTTGTCACCCACTCTCTTCATAATATACACCAGAGATACACCTAATTCTCACACAGGACTAAATATCAGTTATGCGGACGATATCACCCAGATAATCCATTACCAGGGAAAATCCAAGCACATGATGAACGCAAGAACAAAACTAGAAGTTGAGACAATTAATACATATGAAAAAAAATGGAAGATTAAAACTAATGTCAATAAGTTCGCCATCATTCCAATCGGCTCCAAAAAAAATGAAGACTTGGTAATAAATGAAAACCTAGTTAATTTCCAACAAAATGGAAAATCTCTTGGACTTAAAATCTCAAGTACAAGCTATATCACTAACGTAAGTGAAAGAAAGGGAAGAGCTATCCATGCCCTGAGCAAACTCTTCCGTTTTAGAAACCTCAGTACACCTATTAAAATACATTTAATAAAAGCCTTAGTCCTCCCAATCCTTGAATACCCCCCAATACCTACACTGACTCTCAGCAAATCACAAATACTAACATTACAACGAGTACAAAACAAAGCTCTCAGATTTGCAACAAATACAAGATACCCTTATTTACATACAACCCAAGATTTACACCACATAGCAAAAATAAGCCCATTAAATGTTAAACTGTACCATAGAGCGAAAAAGATCTGGGAAAGAATTGAACTAATAAATGAAAACTTATACAATGATTTAAGAGAAAGACACCAACATATAAACAATTTTAATAGGAACTTTCCTAGCAGCCTAACTGCTATAGGAAGAAATGAACCAGATCCACTATACACTTAATACTTAAGTTCATAAAACTGTAAATCCAATACATTATTATAATGATAAAAATGTTCACCTAAACCTAAACGAATCCCAAAGCACATCATGTAAACACAAATGTTAAGAAAAACTTAGCTAGCTTAGCTTTACCTGCCTAAGGCAGAAGAATTATGTAAACATATGCAAAAACCTAAATAAATACAGCAAGGTGGCCGGCCCACCAACTTTTTCCCTTCTACTGTACTTCATAATTTCCTACTTTACCTTCCTGACCAAACCCTCTACTTTTTCCCCATCCTTCCTAAAAAAAAAAAAAAAAAAAAAAAAAAAAAAAAAAAAAAAACCTCCACTGGGCCTCCAGTGCTCTCTGAGCTCCCATCCAGAGAGGATTTATTACTCTCTCACCACCAACCTCACCATGACTTGCCCCAACACCTTCCTTGGCCATGTCAAATGGTTCAATGTTAAGAGAGGCTATGGCTTCATCACCAGAGATGATGGGGTGGGGGGTGGGGGGGGGATATTTTCGTCCATTCCAATGGAATATCCAAGCCAAATCCTCGCCACTCTGTTGCCTCTCTGAGAGCCAATGAGAGTGTATGTTTCACCGTGAGGAGAGCCAGCAAGGGTGACGAAGCCACCTGTGTAACTGGGCCTGAAGGGGCAACCCTGAAAGGCTCCAGGCATGCCTGGGGAAAAAAGGAGGAGAAAAAAGACATGATTGACTACTCATCAGCAGGCTGTGGCCAGCCACCATGTGACCAATCCAACATCATCAAGATTATTGTTACAACGGCCATGGCTCTCGCTGGTGGGGACCACAACCTCTTCAGAGATTATCTGATAGACCTCCTGGAGGCAAATAACCTCCCCACCATTGCCTTCCCCAGGCCCGAAGCACCCAAACCAACCTGGCCATTGGAGCTCATCCCAATGCAAGCTCTGAGGCCCAAAACAACTCCATCCAAGTGCCTCAACTTGCTTCAACCTCTAAACAGGAGCATTGTGCAGAGGCTGCCTGAAGTTACACCACCAACACCTGAAGAAAGCCCCAGCTCTCACGCCTCTCTTGATGGGGAGGTAGAGGAGATGGAGCAAGAAGCCACCACTGAACCACCTACAGCTGACCCCAGCCATCCTACCTCCGCTGACGTGGAGTTAGAGGAGATTGAGCCACCGACGGAAGAACAAGAAGACCTCAGCCTTTCAACTGCACCTAGTGAGGAGAAGGACTTCACATGGGAGAAGAGGAGAGACGGTCGAGGACTTCTAGGAGCCTACAACGACTACTTCGCCGATAAATTAATGTATGGAGGCATTGAGCTACAGAAGAACACCTTAACCATCAGTAAAAAATACGAAAACCTTGTACCGTACGTGTTTGGCAATCACGTGAGTCGGTGCAAGGGTTGGAAAAAGCATGGCTGCCGCTGATTCATACACAAAAAGAGTGTTGTTGTTGTTGTTGTTGTTCCCCAAGCTGCCTGGCCGAACAGCCCCAAGGCCCCGAGCAAGGCCAAGGCCATAACCGAGCGCCCCCACAGAACCCTCCCTGCCTACCACAATAAAGCCTGGGTGACCAAAGCCACTCCATGGCGGGGAGCTGAGGAGGGTGCGGAAACGCCCGGGAAACCACAGCCCCACCCAAGGCCCTGTGCCCCTCAGCAATTATGAAGAGAAAGTTGAGGGGCAAAGGAAAAATGTGACGCTTTGGCTTCCAATCTTGGTAGATTGGGAGGTCAATCCACGGAAAAGACGCCGTCACTTGAGATCTAGGAAATACATAAGTAAAAGGAACAGTCGGAGTAAGCTATGGGTAAGGCAGAGATCGCTCAGTTCTCACTCTGATAGACCAGCCCATCACCATCAAAAAGAGTGTAGATGGAGATGGCAGCTGGGTATGCCATACCACTGCAGAAATCGCAAAGAAGAAGGACGGGATCTTGACCAATCTCGTTCGAACTAAACAAACCGTGGAAGATATCTACGGTTAACAAAGACCCCACAACACTGGTGGCAAAAGGCCCGCGCAGCACTCGGGTGCTGCAATCTTAAAAAAGAAAAAATAACAAAACAAAAAATCATCCCCTCCATCAATTCTCTGCTGAAGATGAAATTAGAAAATTCCGAAATGTCCAGGCTAAACTTCGGACAGCTAGGCTACTCCAACTTATCAACGAAGATCAGAGGAAGACTGTACGAACTATTTAACAGTGAAATAAAAAAAACTCAATAATTGTGAAATTGTTGTTTGCTTAACCTTGTGTGTCTCAAAGAATATATAGTGTATGTACAGTATAATATATATACTGTATATATACAGTATATATAATATTATATATATATATATATATATATATATATGTTTCTAGTCTCTCAGTGGGGATCGAACCATCGACCATCAGAACGATAGCCGACGCTTAATCAATTACACCACGGCAGTCATAGACTGCCGTGGTGTAATTGATTAAGCGTCGGCTATCGTTCTGATGGTCGATGGTTCGATCCCCACTGAGAGACTAGAAACATTTAGTGGCTCACGTGTATTTGTGATATATTCTCAATATATATATATGTTTCTAGTCTCTCAGTAGGGATCGAACCATCGACCATCAGAACGATAGCCACATTTAGTGGCTCACGTGTATTTGTGATATATTCTCAATATATATATATATATATATATATATATATATATATATATATATATATATATATTTATTATGTTTTGTCCACTAACCAACTTTACTCCTAAAGTCGATTAATGAAATTAACAAACATACAGGTATATATATATTTTGTTTTTTTCTATGTGAATGAGGGACATAAAAGGCATAACTGCCTGCAACGAGTGCCTCCCCCAGATTTCAAAGAGTGACAGGGCCGAAATCAAGGGACGTTCGAGCTAAAATGCCTGGACACACGGAGTTTGAAGCAATTTAAGTCAGAGGAAGAGGGAAAGACTGATTCTGGGAGAGAGTTCCAGAGCTCAGCAGTTGAATAGAAGAAAGTCTGAGAATAGCGTTTCACTTTTGGGTTGGAGAGTTGCACAGAGTAGGGGTGGGATTGTGTTGCAAGACAGGTGCTACGTACCCTACGTGGAGGAGGTGGTATACACTGGGAAAGCTCCGAGGAACACTGATTATTGTAGTAGCGATAGAATAGTGAGAGAGATGCAACATTGCGGCGAAGAGAGAAATATTGCAGAGAATTGGTGAGTGGACGGGAGTTAATGATACGAAAAGCTTTCCTTTCTACTTTATCTAGGAGTGCGGGGTGTGAGAGGATCCTCTCCACACATGAGAACAATACTCCATACAAGGACGCACTGTGCCCCTGTACAGAGCAAGTAGCTGCGCAGGGGTAAAGAACCCCTTGAGGCGGTTGAGCACACCCAGCTTCTGGGAGGGTGCCTTAGCGAGACTGGTAATATGGTCTTTCCAAGTGAGAGCAGAAGAAAAAGAGACACCGAGAACATTGAGGGAAGATGAAGGGTTGATTTTTGTATTGTTGAAGAATAAGGGATAGTCCTCAGGAGGTTCTTGATGGGTAGTAAGATGGATAAATTGAGTTTTGGAAGCATTAAATGTAACAAGGTTTTCTCTACCCCAATTGGAAATAGAAGCTAGATCAGAAGATAAGCATTTTATGGCTTCATTACGTTTACTTTTGAGGGACTGCTGGCTGGGGCGTTCTGGAAAACTAATTGAATGGTGTAAAGTAGAGTCGTCTGCATATGAATGGATGGGACTAGATATATACTGTGTATATATATATATATATATATATAATTATTGTATGGTCCAGACCGCACTTCCTCGCCAAATTTTCAATGTTAAAAATAAATGGTCGAAAGTTGAAATAACTTGCATGATATCATAGTGTACCCTCTGAAACATCAACATAGGTGATTCTACCCTTGAAACTGACAAGACATAACAGTCACCTACAGATCCCAGTCTACAATTCTCTAAACAGTGTTTGTCACATTTCCAAGCTAGGAAGACCTATACACATACTGTACCTCTGTCCCTGTTCATCCATAACCATTTAACATTAAAAAAAATGCCCCAGGAGACATCAACATTTCTTGCACTACCAGTAGCAAGGGCAAAGTCGACAGCAACAAAAACAGTAGTTCATTGTTATCGTGTCTAGTATACCCCTTCAACTCTCAGCCTGCTGCCTGTCGCCATACAACTGTCACTTGTAGTCATATCTCTGCCCCTGCTGAGACTAACTCTGGAAGTATACTGTAGGTTTGACCGAGGCCTGCAGGGACTGGTGGAGGCAGGCCTTGTTCCTTATTACCTCAAGGTAATGTCTACAGTTCCGCTAGTACTGTCAGAAGCTGATAAAACATAAACTATTGGAAAAAGAGGATATATCGAAATCCTGATATCAGAGTATAAAATATAATGTAGTGAACATAATTTCCTAAGATATTCACTACTTTATGTTTATCTTGTAGCTCATTAAATTAAATAACCCAAATAGGCTAACACTATTTTAAGACTCATAGTATATATCAAATTCCAATATATATATATATATATATATATATAATCTACGTGTTTTTGTGACCCTGGCTTTACGCATTCCAAATTGTCTTTCCTTTTAAATTTATTCTATGCCTCACGTTTCCTCTTGACTTACAGTACACTCTCTGATGGCCCAAATGTCTTTGCAAATAGTTGACCAGTGTGGGAATTAAGACACAAATGCAGAGCAGGGACCCAGTTTATTCAACGTTTCGCCAGTAAGGCTTCTTCAGGAATAACGAAGTGAAAGTGTATAACGTGAACTGAATCCCTTCTTTAATCCAATATATACCTAGAACCTACGCCCAATTCAGGATCCATATATCTGCCTAATTATCGCCAGAGAATACTTATAATATAATTTCCCTTATTTGAAAGTCAAGAACTGTTTCCGTTGAGTTAGAATTAATTTTTTATCAAGATATCTGATCTCTATTAGTTCTTGTGAATAATCTGATGATATACGTTACTCGGGTCATGTAATTCTTTTTCCATACTAATCTAGGAATTCAGAATGTATATTCCTTTATCGATTCCGCCTACTATTTGGCTATTGATTCTATTTATTGCTTTAACTAGTAATCCATTTATTATAATTGTATTTACGTTATAATACAACGCTACAGTAGTTCTGCATTTTTTTTTAGGAATTTGTTAATTTATTCAGAACTCCTTTCATGCCGTATTTGGTATTTCATAAGTGCAACTTCGTCGTGTACGCCCCTTTCAAGATAGCTATTTATTAAGCTATATTATCACGCTCTTTCATTTGCGTTTCGTAATTAGTTGGTTAATTTGTCCCAATCTTTATTAAATTATATTTGATCTATTCCGATTCGGTCACTATATTTATAGTGAATCTGAGTTCCTCAACCCGTGTGATTTGACCTCATCTATGATCGAATATTATCTTTCGTGTCTTGTGCGAGAGATTATTCGCAATAAACTCTTAGGTAGTTGAACTCAGATTTAAACTATCTTTCCCCCTAGACTCAAATAGAATTCATATCTTTAGTCCCTGTTTTTATATCGCACTAAAGGAAATTGTTATTTCCTGAGTCCCCAGTCCATCCGAACTAGAGTCCTCAGGGCGGCACCTTTGATGGTCACCTGAGCGCGGCCAAAGTTACCTTTGCCCATCACGCAGACTCACGCGCAGCTGAGCGATAAGTTCCATATTGTACCTTGTCTTTGTCAGAATACTTCGCGTTAGACACTTTACTCGCATATGTATTATTGTCAATGATTCTTGTTTGTGTATATAACTATATATGTATCTGTCTATCATTGCGTATTTTCATTCTTCAACTACTATGTAAGTGACAAACTGACCTTCATTAGAGAGTAAAACTAGTTAACTCTCTCAGTCACTTATTTACTTACTTGATATTGAATATAATAGTAGAGTATAGTACCACATAACATGTATTCTATGCCATTGAATAAATAAGAGTGTAATCTAACCTGTGTGTTTATTGTGTTATCGTTGCCGGATTGGGTAAATACTTATCATATTCACTAAGCTCGAGGTGTTCCTGTTGAGCATATTCCAAGTCTAAATATCCGAAACCCGGATTGATGATAGATAATACTGAAGCGAGTTGGATTACAACCCGGCATAACAATATTAATATGTCGTCTTTGTCTGATCAACGAGCTGAAAACAGCTCTTACCACTTCATCTATCACCCTCTTTCGTGACTACTCACTTCCTTTCTCTCTCTTTATGGATGCCTCGGACGTTAGCGTCGGTGCTGTTCTGGCCCGAACAAAGCTGATCATTGTCTACGCCAGCTGCACCCTCAACAATGCATTTAGAATTTTAGTATCTACTTCACCACAATGGAAAGAGTGATCTTCTTTCTTATCTTACTAACTCTTGGTCATCCTTCATTCGGGATTTCGGTGAGACCTTTTCTAGGCATGTCAAAAGGCCTTCGATAGAGTCTGGTAAAAATCCCTAATTTCCAAACTACCCTCCTTCGGTTTCTATCCTTCCATCTATGTGGGTTATTGTTAATTATTATTAGTAAATTTGGTTGATTGTAAACACATTTAGATATTCTGGTAGATATATTTCGCCGCCACCATTCCCTGACCATGAATATTATATTGATACTTATAGGCAATGCAAACTTAAAATAAGGATAACCAGCCACAGGATATTTATTCACGGACAACTCTTGATATGCAGGAACTTTTAATACAGGAACAAAGTATGAGTCGTAATATGCAGAGTAGAGTCTATTTCCCAATGAGTCATTAGGGATAATAGAACTCTCTATAACCGAAATTGACAGCTTGAAATCTGATGCTCATGTGTATACCTTAAAACTCTCTACCCCAAGCTCAGTGACTGCCATGTGAAGCCACATCAGGTCAACCACATGACCTAATACAATGTGACCTAAGAATACTGTATACAGTGTTGTTCTGCCTGACACAGGTATATGAGAGCCGGCTTTGCCTATCAAATAACCTCAGGGCATGAAGGGGTGTACTGATGATGTGACATTATTTACACTGCAAGTATAATACTTAAAACCTATATGAGAGTAGTCTTAATGTTTCCATATAAGTGGGTTTCTTAAGTATTATATATATACCGGTATATATATATATATATATATATATATATATATATATATATATATATATATATATATATATATAAAATTATAAAAAAAACATGTTTCATAGTCATCCAGCAAGCACTTACAATTTCAGGTTGGAAACATCTGAAAATATGTACAACTGATGAACAATTTTTGGAAACAAATAAATAATTCTGTCAGCTATTATTATCAAATATAATATGCTTTCTACCTCATATATAAATGATCAGAGGCTAGAAAATTACATATTTTTTTTTTTAAATAAGAGAAACATTTCAGCCTCCTAGCTAGCATTCTAGCACCACAAATAATAACTATAGAGTTGTTTGGAATATAATACACAAGCACGTACCAGGCCCCATGCTAATGTAAATATCATAATCTGTTCTTCTCCTTGGGGTTTAAGTCATACAGTAGTCCCATGGGCAGAACTACACGATGAGCCATTTAACATCCATTATACCAAGGGAGCAGAGCCACTACTCTTTACAACAGAAGCAGTTCACCAATGACCTGGAGTTTTCATTAGGCAGAGGTGTGGTATTTTTCACAGCCAGATGCTGTCATTGTATTGTTAGACATCAGCCAGGAGGCGGGTGGAGGCCCCTTGCTGCTAGAGGCCAAGTTGTAGCTGCACCCTTTGCATCATTGACCAATGGACACTTTTCTCTTTGGTCTGATCAGAGTCTTTAGTAATAGAGAAAGTCCATTAAGGTGATTTTGGTGTGACACAAGTCAGTAGAGCCATCTGGCGGTAGGGTAGTAAAACTAGCCCACAACTCGCTACCATTAAATTACATAAGATAAATTGTTAACACCCCAATTATGCTAAAAAGCGCCTTATGCCATTTAGTAAGTGCATAACAATGTTTGCTTCTGTTACCTATCATGCTATAGCAGCATTTCGGAGGTTAAATCAATGTATATAGTCGTTTATTTATTGTAATAGCTTATATTACATAAGCGTCGACGTTTGTTGACAACATAACATACACATTTAAATGTCACGGTATCTTTTATAGCTTCATTTGACGACTTTGGCTAACAAAGGAAGTAAAACCTATGAAACTACTATATGCAGTGTGCTTCAACATACATTATTATTGTGTTTTCCTTTTTTCTTGTCAATAAACCATGTATGGAACTCAGTTAAACTCCAATTTTATACATGGAAAACTAACAAAGATACCTCATATTTTTTGGTTGGTAAAGAAACTATAAATCTCCCTCATCAACGCTTGTTATAAAATTATGTTTGAAACAGCCTATATGGCTGATGATGATGATGGCTGATATCTATCGTAGTAGATTATCGGTACGAAACTTTCAGGGAGAGAGGAGAAACTAGAGGAGGAAAGTCACATACTTGCCAAGCGTACGATATTATCTAAACCATATTTCTGTTCTACAACCACAGTCTATTACTAGCATTATTTATAACAACCAATTATAAAAATGGTTTCTAGATTATATACCAATAATAAAGATGATATATCTATATTAGTTTTTCTTGTTTCGCGACCGATCCGCATATACTGTACAGTATTGCTGAACATATCAATTAAAGAAAACAAGCATCATTATGCAGCAAATCATCATTATCATTAGGGGAGGTGTGGTGGAGTGGTCTTGCCACTGGCCTGGTAATCCAAAGGTCCCGGGTTCAAATCCCGATGTATCAATGGGAAGATATTATTGGAATGGAATTTGTGCTGTACCTAGTATCAGTGCATTACCACAAGCCCACCGAAACGTCAATAAAATACCCTCATTGTTCCCTGATTAAATAGCACTGTATGAATATTCCCATATTCAAAATATGCTATAGGGGTGCAATGCCTGGTGAGTTATCTGCTCAACAGGTGGCGTTGTGTGTGTGTAAGTGTGAAAGTCCGAGTGTAGGGGGTGAGACAGTGAAGCACGGGAACGAGGTGGCTTCAGAGATGGGGTCGTTTCGGGCCATGAGTGAGCACCGTGCCTCATGTGAAGGCAAGATGGCAGGTGCTCGTTGTACTCTACGTGCTTCACATGTCTCACTCCCTAGACTGGAACAAGACCTCACGGGCTTCACTGTTCATTGTAAAGCGGTGAATGTTAAGGCTCTCAGCCTATGCCCGAGAGGAAGTAAGTTGGAATATAGGAAAAAAAAAAAAAAAAAAAAAAAAAATGTATATATATATAATATTATACGGTGTAAGGCATTCTCTAGCATAAATAGATGTGTTGACATTTTTCTGTGTATTTCAATGGGAACGACTACTGCTAGATGACAATGTTGGTTTCCCTTCACGATCACTCCCCCCCCCCCCCCCCCCTCCGAGAAGAACGTTGCGTGGAGAGTCTTATAGACCACAGTATTTAGTCTAATTTCCGCAAAATCGTGGCCAAACTAATATCTCAATCAGAAATATCTCAAGGGCAGCTCCCAGCCCCAGAAGCCATAAGAAAAAGGCTCCCTGTACGTGCTCCACAGTGAGAGCTGTCAGGGCCTCCCGCTCCTTGGAGGCCAGTTTTTGCTCAAGTTCGTAGTTCAGCCCCATGAAGTCGGCGATTTTCATCTGTGAAAGAGGAAGAAATGAGAGAAGTACAAACATAAATAAGTAAAGAAGAAACATGAAGCACATAATAAATAGAAAGGAAAGACAAAATGGAATGCGTAACACCGGAATCACGTAATAACATTTTGAGGTATATATTTATATTGGAAATTGATACCTACAATGAGTCTTAAAATAATATTAGCCCTATTTTGGTAATTTAATATAATGAGCTACAATATAAAAATAAATCATAAAAGATGTGAATATTGTAGGATAGTTAACTTCATTATATTATATTATATACTTTGATATCAGGAATCCAATATATCCACCATTCCAACTGTTTATGTTCTACCAGCTTCTGACAGTCCTACCTGTACTTTAGACATTACCTTGAGGTAGTAAAGAACAAGGCCTGCCTCCACCAGTCCCTGCAGTCCTCGGTCAAACTTATACTTCCAGGGTGTGTTCTTCTGGAAGTACCAACACAGGTGGACAGGGAACAGCTGTTCTCGTAGCAAGTAGAAGTTACGCACCTGGGGGACATGAACAACAACTTTAAAAAACTTAGAAACTTAAAAATAAATAAATAATAATAATATATACTGTATATATACTGTATATATATATATATATATATATATATATATATATATATATATATATATATATATATATATATATATATATATATATATATTGAGAATATATCACAAATACACGTGAGCCACTAAATGTTTCTAGTCTCTCAGTGGGGATCGAACCATCGACCATCAGAACGATAGCCGACGCTTAATCAATTACACCACGGCAGTCTAAAAGACACTCAGCCTTCTATCCTATTTATATTAGGGAGAAGGGAAACCCACTAGGCGAATATATTTCAATTCAAACCTAGTTGTAGGATCCATATTTCCAGAATACCATACACGGATTTTTGAGTGTCCCGACGCAACTCGGGTTGAAATTGATTTCATTTAATTCTAACCCACAAAGCATGAGAGTTACAAATATTGAGAATATATCACAAATACACGTGAGCCACTAAATGTTTCTAGTCTCTCAGTGGGGATCGAACCATCGACCATCAGAACGATAGCCGACGCTTAATCAATTACACCACGGCAGTCTAAAAGACACTCAGCCTTCTATCCTATTTATATTAGGGAGAAGGGAAACCCACTACGCGAATATATTTCAATTCAAACCTAGTTGTAGGATCCATATTTCCAGAATACCATACACGGATTTTTGAGTGTCCCGACGCAACTCGGGTTGAAATTGATTTCATTTAATTCTAACCCACAAAGCATGAGAGTTACAAATATTGAGAATATATCACAAATACACGTGAGCCACTAAATGTTTCTAGTCTCTCAGTGGGGATCGAACCATCGACCATCAGAACGATAGCCGACGCTTAATCAATTACACCACGGCAGTCTAAAAGACACTCAGCCTTCTATCCTATTTATATTAGGGAGAAGGGAAACCCACTAGGCGAATATATTTCAATTCAAACCTAGTTGTAGGATCCATATTTCCAGAATACCATACACGGATTTTTGAGTGTCCCGACGCAACTCGGGTTGAAATTGATTTCATTTAATTCTAACCCACAAAGCATGAGCGTTACAAATATTGAGAATATATCACAAATACACGTGAGCCACTAAATGTTTCTAGTCTCTCAGTGGGGATCGAACCATCGACCATCAGAACGATAGCCGACGCTTAATCAATTACACCACGGCAGTCTAAAAGACACTCAGCCTTCTATCCTATTTATATTAGGGAGAAGGGAAACCCACTAGGCGAATATATTTCAATTCAAACCTAGTTGTAGGATCCATATTTCCAGAATACCATACACGGATTTTTGAGTGTCCCGACGCAACTCGGGTTGAAATTGATTTCATTTAATTCTAACCCACAAAGCATGAGAGTTACAAATATTGAGAATATATCACAAATACACGTGAGCCACTAAATGTTTCTAGTCTCTCAGTGGGGATCGAACCATCGACCATCAGAACGATAGCCGACGCTTAATCAATTACACCACGGCAGTCTAAAAGACACTCAGCCTTCTATCCTATTTATATTAGGGAGAAGGGAAACCCACTAGGCGAATATATTTCAATTCAAACCTAGTTGTAGGATCCATATTTCCAGAATACTATCGTTCTGATGGTCGATGGTTCGATCCCCACTGAGAGACTAGAAACATTTAGTGGCTCACGTGTATTTGTGATATATTCTCAATATTTGTAACTCTCATGCTTTGTGGGTTAGAATTAAATGAAATCAATTTCAACCCGAGTTGCGTCGGGACACTCAAAAATCCGTGTATGGTATTCTGGAAATATGGATCCTACAACTAGGTTTGAATTGAAATATATTCGCCTAGTGGGTTTCCCTTCTCCCTAATATAAATAGGATAGAAGGCTGAGTGTCTTTTAGACTGCCGTGGTGTAATTGATTAAGCGTCGGCTATCGTTCTGATGGTCGATGGTTCGATCCCCACTGAGAGACTAGAAACATTTAGTGGCTCACGTGTATTTGTGATATATTCTCAATATTTGTAACTCTCATGCTTTGTGGGTTAGAATTAAATGAAATCAATTTCAACCCGAGTTGCGTCGGGACACTCAAAAATCCGTGTATGGTATTCTGGAAATATGGATCCTACAACTAGGTTTGAATTGAAATATATTCGCGTAGTGGGTTTCCCTTCTCCCTAATATAAATAGGATAGAAGGCTGAGTGTCTTTTAGACTGCCGTGGTGTAATTGATTTAGCGTCGGCTATCGTTCTGATGGTCGATGGTTCGATCCCCACTGAGAGACTAGAAACATTTAGTGGCTCACGTGTATTTGTGATATATTCTCAATATTTGTAACTCTCATGCTTTGTGGGTTAGAATTAAATGAAATCAATTTCAACCCGAGTTGCGTCGGGACACTCAAAAATCCGTGTATGGTATTCTGGAAATATGGATCCTACAACTAGGTTTGAATTGAAATATATTCGCCTAGTGGGTTTCCCTTCTCCCTAATATAAATAGGATAGAAGGCTGAGTGTCTTTTAGACTGCCGTGGTGTAATTGATTAAGCGTCGGCTATCGTTCTGATGGTCGATGGTTCGATCCCCACTGAGAGACTAGAAACATTTAGTGGCTCACGTGTATTTGTGATATATTCTCAATATTTGTAACTCTCATGCTTTGTGGGTTAGAATGAAATGAAATCAATTTCAACCCGAGTTGCGTCGGGACACTCAAAAATCCGTGTATGGTATTCTGGAAATATGGATCCTACAACTAGGTTTGAATTGAAATATATTCGCCTAGTGGGTTTCCCTTCTCCCTAATATAAATAGGATAGAAGGCTGAGTGTCTTTTAGACTGCCGTGGTGTAATTGATTAAGCGTCGGCTATCGTTCTGATGGTCGATGGTTCGATCCCCACTGAGAGACTAGAAACATTTAGTGGCTCACGTGTATTTGTGATATATTCTCAATATTTGTAACTCTCATGCTTTGTGGGTTAGAATTAAATGAAATCAATTTCAACCCGAGTTGCGTCGGGACACTCAAAAATCCGTGTATGGTATTCTGGAAATATGGATCCTACAACTAGGTTTGAATTGAAATATATTCGCCTAGTGGGTTTCCCTTCTCCCTAATATAAATAGGATAGAAGGCTGAGTGTCTTTTAGACTGCCGTGGTGTAATTGATTAAGCGTCGGCTATCGTTCTGATGGTCGATGGTTCGATCCCCACTGAGAGACTAGAAACATTTAGTGGCTCACGTGTATTTGTGATATATTCTCAATATTTGTAACTCTCATGCTTTGTGGGTTAGAATTAAATGAAATCAATTTCAACCCGAGTTGCGTCGGGACACTCAAAAATCCGTGTATGGTATTCTGGAAATATGGATCCTACAACTAGCTTTGAATTGAAATATATTCGCCTAGTGGGTTTCCCTTCTCCCTAATATAAATAGGATAGAAGGCTGAGTGTCTTTTAGACTGCCGTGGTGTAATTGATTAAGCGTCGGCTATCGTTCTGATGGTCGATGGTTCGATCCCCACTGAGAGACTAGAAACACATATATATATATATATATATATATATATATATATATATATATATATATATATATATATATATATTATAATGTCTTGACACTGTCTTAAGTCTTGCCCATCTTACAGTCGGTTTGTTCTCATCCTTCAGAACATCTTCATTGTCAGAAAAAATCAGGCTAAGGGCCCATGACTGGGGATTAAGGGTCAAGGGTTAGGTCTACGCTGTAGGTACCTCTAGTCTAGGAGTAGAGACATTAACAGCTGGGTGCTGGTGTTCTCCAGGAGGATGTTGAAGTATCCTCCAAACATCCAGATCCCAATGTAATTACACAAAAGCTGCAGGAGATGAGAGCCACTTCGTGAGTTGCAGGGACTGCATAGACCTGGGCTATTAATCAGGATGTTTGAAATTTAGCCTGGCCTCTCCTGATGACCTTGGACTTCTGTGGTGGTATCTCGAACAGTATGGTCAGCTGCAACACCTTCCTTAGGATGTGTGACTTTGTATTCCCTAGGACCTAGGTGCTGGGGCCTTATTGGTTCGATAGCCATACTGTAACAATGAAATTCCTATTTTTCAAATTGTGTGCAATTTCAACATTTTTTTTTTTTTTTTTTTTTTTTTAACAGTGTCTTGTTAAAATACAATATAATTATGCATGTGTGATTTGTCGTCATCGGTGATGATTCCTACGAAAAACAATATCACCGGTAAAACTCTTGAAATCAATGTTCCTCAGGTGGAGATCCATGAATATCTGAAAAAGATTTGGTCGAATTGCGACTGTTTAGATAGTTACACCCTGTTTGAGTTGTTTGGGGCAGTGGCACTGTATATACTGGACATACGAAGGAAGATTGGGTGGAGTGCTAAACATGACTGCCACTGACATAATCGTCGGTACTAACCATGAGGAACATAGTACCGATGATGGTGGGTTATTTAGATGGCTCTAGTTTCCACATTGGTTGATGGAGCTACTATGATAGGGAAGCTAATGAGAGGGGTCGATCTGAAGCTTTAGGGCCGCTTCTTTATCTTTGTTCATGGGAGGTGTGTAATGTGGAACTGCATCAGTTTCAGCTTCCTTAAGTATCTGGTAGAACTGTGCTACTTGGCGGATGGGGATGATCGAAGAAGACACAACACAGGCAAAAGGTCAGGAATGCTTTGACCTGATATAAGTTTGTGCATTCACTGTATTACACATAAGCTATTATGCACCTCCATGTTAACTTGAAGTGACCCTTTGGCTGACAGTTGGAAAGAAATAATATTATGGTAGAGCTCACTTACTTCCTTCACTACAAGGTCTACTGTATGTTACCTGAATATTGGAGACCGGCAAATTATATCTCTGCCTCGTCCAGTTATTGCAAAGGCAAATATTTCCCAAATAGCCTCCACTGCCTCATCTCAGGAGGTGCCCATGTACAGGTATTAAACACCATGAAGGGTGCGCCCACCTAGGAATGTCAGGGCGTGGCTAATTTTCAGTTCCCTGGTAGTATATTGAACAGGAAACTACCCAAAGCATCTAACACATAACTATAAAGCTTGGTGTTGTCATGTGAGAGCTGGTACTCTGATGGGTGTGGGAGCTGGTACCTGGACCACTATGGGGGCCTGCCAGTGTGTTGGCTTTTTATGTTGCTCCAGTGTGTTGGCTTTATATGCTGCTCCAGTGTGTTGGCTTTATATGTTGCTCCAGTGTGTTCGCTTTATATGTTGCTCCAGTGTGATGGCTTTATATGTTGCTCCAGTGTGATGGCTTTATATGTTGCTCCAGTGTGATGGCTTTATATGTTGCTCCAGTGTGTTGGCTTTATATGTTGCTCCAGTGTGATGGCTTTATATGTTGCTCCAGTGTGATGGCTTTATATGTTGCTCCAGTGTGATGGCTTTATATGTTGCTCCAGTGTGATGGCTTTATATGTTGCTCCAGTGTGTTGGCTTTTTATGTTGCTCCAGTGTGTTGGCTTTATATGTTGCTCCAGTGTGTTGGCTTTATATGTTGCTCCAGTGTGTTGGTTTTATATGTTGCTCCAGTGTGTTGGCTTTATATGTTGCTCCAGTGTGTTGGCTTTATATGTTGCTCCAGTGTGATGGCTTTATATGTTGCTCCAGTATGTTGGTTTTATATGCTGCTCCAGTGTGTTGGCTTTATATGTTGCTCCAGTGTGATGGCTTTATATGTTGTTCCAGTGTGATGACTTTGTATGTTGCTCCAGTGTGTTGGCTTTATATGTTGCTCCAGTGTGTTGGCTTTATATGTTGCTCCAGGGTGATGGCTTTATGTTGGTCCAGTGTGTTGGCTTTATATGTTGCTCCAGTGTGTTGGCTTTATATGTTGCTCCAGTGTGATGGCTTTATATGTTGCTCCAGTGTGTTGGCTTTATATGTTGCTCCAGTGTGATGGCTTTATATGTTGCTCCAGTGTGATGGCTTTATATGTTGCTGCAGTGTGTTGGCTTTATATGTTGCTCCAGTGTGTTGGCTTTATATGTTGCTCCAGTGTGATGGCTTTATATGTTGCTCCAGTGTGTTGGCTTTATATGTTGCTCCAGTGTGTTGGCTTTATATGTTGCTCCAGTGTGATGGCTTTATATACTGCTCCAGTGTGTTGGCTTTATATGTTGCTCCAGTGTGTTGGTTTTATATGCTGCTCCAGTGTGTTGGCTTTATATGTTGCTCCAGTGTGTTGGCTTTATATGTTGCTCCAGTGTGTTGGCTTTATATGTTGCTCCAGTGTGTTGGTTTTATATGCTGCTCCAGTGTGTTGGCTTTATATGTTGCTCCAGTGTGTTGGCTTTATATGTTGCTCCAGTGTGTTGGCTTTATATGTTGCTCCAGTGTGTTGGCTTTATATGCTGCTCCAGTGTGTTGGCTTTATATACTGCTTCAGTGTGTTGGCTTTATATGCTGCTCCAGTGTGTTGGCTTTATATACTGCTCCAGTGTGTTGGCTTTATATACTGCTCCAGTGTGATGGCTTTATATGTTGCTCCAGTGTGTTGGCTTTATATGTTGCTCCAGTGTGATGGCTTTATATGTTGCTCCAGTGTGTTGGCTTTATATGTTGCTCCAGTGTGATGACTTTGGCTTTGATGCTGCTTATGTGTGATGGCTTTGGCTTTGATGCTGCTTGTGTGTGATGGCTTTTGCTTTGATGCTGCTTATGTGTGATGGCTTTGGCTTTGATGCTGCTTATGTGTGATGGCTTTGGCTTTGATGCTGCTTGTGTGTGATGGCTTTGGCTTTGATGCTGCTTGTGTGTGATGGCTTTGGCTTTGATGCTGCTTATGTGTGATGGCCTTGGCTTTGATGCTGCTTGTGTGTGATGGCTTTGGCTTTGATGCTGCTTGTGTGTGATGGCTTTGGCTTTGATGCTGCTTGTGTGTGATAGCTTTGGCTTTGATGCTGCTTGTGTGTGATGGTTTTGGCTTTGATGCTGCTTGTGTGTGATGGCTTTGGCTTTGATGCTGTTTATGTGTGATGGCTTTGGCTTTGATGCTGCTTGTGTGTTGGCTTTGGTGCTTTTTTTCTATGTGTATAAAGGAGACAACAGGCAGGCTACCTGTCACGATTTGTTTCCCACAAAGCCAAATGAGTGACAGAGAGCCAAATTCAAGGGACGTTGGAGTCAAAATGCTTGGACACAAGAGGTTTAATGCAATCGAAGTCATAGGATGAAGGAAAGATTGATTGAGGGAGAGGGTTTATAAGTTGAGTAGAGGAAAGACTGATCAAATTTGCTCATTCATGGGTTGGAGAGCTGGACAGAATAAGAATGGGACTGTGTTGAAAGGCGGGTGCCTTGCACTCGATGCAAAGGAGAGGGTATGCACTAAGAGAGCAATGTAGAACACCGATTGTTGTAATAGTGATAGAAAAGTGAAAAAAGCAACATTGTAGCATTTAGAAAGAGATTGTAGGGAACTAGTAAGAGGAAATTAGTTGATGAGGCAAAATGCTTTTGATTCTACTCTTTCAAGAAGTCGCAACCTCCCCACCACACATGCAAACAATACTCGATATATGGGCACACTGTAACCCAATACAGAGCAAGAAGCTGTGTGCGGGTATAGAACCCATAGAGACGGTTGAGCACACCCTAATTTTTGGGAAGCTGTTTTAGCAAGAGTGGTAATATGATCTTTCCAAGAAAGGTCGGATGAAAAAGATACACTAAGAATCTTGAGAGAAGATGAAGGGTTGATTCTTGTATTGTTGAAGAGTATTTGATAGTGTTGTGGAAGATTGTGGCAGGTAGACAGAAGAAGAAATTTGGTCTTTGTGGCATTGAAAGTAACAAGATTTTCTCTGCCCCAATCAGAAATAATTGATAGATCAGAAGATAGGTGTGTTACGGCCTCGTCCATACGTTTAGGAGTGATTGCATGCTGCGTTGATGTGAAAAACTAGTTAAATAGTATAAGGTAGAGTCATCAGCATATGAGTGGATAAGACTAGAGGTATAGTTGAGATCATTTATGAATATTAAAAAGAGAATAGGAGACAGAGCAGAAACTTGAAGAACACCGGAGTTGATAGGCTGAGGAAGTGAGCGATGGCCATCCACAACTGCAGCTATGGAACGGTCAGAAAGGAAATTAGAGACAAAGGGACAGGTAGAGAGATGGAAACTCAAGAAGAGTAGTTTGGAAACTAGACATTTGTGCCAGACTCCATCGAAGGCTTTCGATATGTATAGTGCAATAGAAAAGGTCTCACCGAGGATGACCAAGAGTTAGTAAGATAAGCAAGAAGATCACCAGTAGAGCGGCCCTTAAGGAAACCATACTAGCGATGTGAAAGTAGATTATGGGAAGATAAATGCTTATGAAATTTTGAATTAATAATAGTTTCAAAAACTTTACAGTTGCAATAAATGAGAGCAATTGGACGATAATTGGAGGGTTGAGAGTGGTCACCCTTATTTGTGACAGGCTGAATCAGAGCAAATTTCCAGCAAGAAGGAACAGCATTACTGTAGAGGAAAGAAACAGACAAAAGAGTTTGCCTAGGCAGGCAATCGGCACGGAAGAACAGTTTTTTAGTATAACACCATCCGGTCCATACGCCTTTTTAGTATTAAGTTCAGAGAGTGGAGAAAATACACCCTAAAATACATCATGTAAAGCATAAAATATGAGAGAGGAGTGGTGAGGTAGGAGTAGCGCCGGAATCATCTAAGGTTGAGTTTTTAGCGATAGTTTGAGAGAAGAGTTCCTTTTTGTTAGAGGAAGAGGCCACCTCTTCCGGTGGTACTGTCAGAGTGCATAAGAGGAGGGAAAGACGAGGAAGTTAAATTGTTGGAGACGTTTTTGGCTAGATACGAAAAGGTTTGGGAAGAGTTAGAGTTACAAAGTTCAGAGCACTTGATGAAAGAGTATTTGGCGAGTCGAAGAACAAATTTGGCTTGATTCCGGGCAGAAAACAAAATATGTATGAGATTATTGAGTTTGAAGGCGACGATGCTGTTTGAATGTTTCCTCCTTATTGCGGAGAGCAGTAGAATAAGGACAAGTAAACCAAGATATTTTTGCTTTAGACTGAGAGAAAGAAAATCCAAGAAGATTATATCGGTTATGCGCTCGGCACACTCCGAGGGTGCAAACTCCGGTGAACATTCCGGCAAAAATGATTCCATGGGTAATCAAAGAAGTACTGCCGAAGAGCTTTCTAGTTGGCAGTGCAAAAGTGCCACAAGCGCTGCTTTCTAGGAGGATGGGTGGCCGTACTGGAGAGATAGGACAGGTGTCAGAGATAAGTTTATGGTCGGAGGAGCCTAAAGGAGAGAAAAAGATCGAAATCTTGTGAGGAGACAGACTCACTAAACATTTTTTTTACAAATGTTAGTCAGGCATGCATCTTGATCTATAGAATGTAGTTACCAAATGGCATGTAATTACTTGTCTAATTATTGGAGATAATGACCATATTAACGTACCGATATAAGGGCTATCCTCATCACCCCCCCAACACACACACACACACACACACACACATTTACACGTGACATACACTCATATAAACTTATCGTCTTAAGTCAGCATAACCAGGAAATGGTATCTTAAATATATACTAAGGCCCTCTATGGTGATACATGTTGCAGTAGATCAAAATATTCTGGAAAACTTGTCTACATCTTCAGTTACACATGACCCCATCATGTTGCTTAAGCTTTGATCTAGGCAATATGATTTGCAATCCACATAATCGCTGTATCAACATCATCTCAATGTCATATTACTACATAGGATATAGTTGATGGCAGCTCAGTGAAATCGTTTGCAAGCAATGCTTATGCTATTAACCATAACCTTTAAGAAACAGCAACAAACCTGGTGATAAATATAAAGATGGATAACTAAATAGGAGATGCTCTCACTGAAGGCGTGTGTACCCTCTGTTAAACGATGGATAGCTTCAATAGTAGCGGGGTCGTAGACATACGTGTCAAGTTTGGCTGCGAGGGCCTGATGGTGGGGGTCCTTTGATGCCTTTAAAGCTGCTTGTATAAAGTCACCATAATCCCACATTGTTATTCTGTGGAAATTGGGAAATTTTTTGATGTTTATTTAAATGTTAGCGGAGTAAAAAGGAAACATTAATTGAGCTTAAGCCTTATTTCGAAAGGTATGTGCAGAGTCCTGATACTGTTAACACCGTTTTCGAAATGTCAGAGAACTTGCCTGTACTTGCTTTCTGCTAATTCAGTAACAGTCTGTATCCGCTCCGGGAAGACTGGGAGGGTGAGGAAGGCAATGAGGTTGGCAGTGTAGGCGGTGGTGAGGATCTCACAAGCCATGATCCAGGTGGCCAGGAACACCCGTTGCCACTTTACTGTTGGTAGGCTTGGTAAAGCGTGGCTCACCATTGGCTGTACCAAAGGCAACCAAGTCTCGCTCACCGATATGCTCAAACTCTCACTGGCTATGCGTCCCTGTAGTAATAAAGAAATCCATGTGTCACATTATTTAGATGCTATATCTTGTATCCATTCATTATATAACAAATACTATAAGAAAACATTAAATAAGATACATATTCATCCAGTACTTGGTCATACCTGGAAATTGAAGGCCAGCAGAGCCAAAGCAAGAGTGCCAGCCATAGCCGCCCACACCCGCGGCATGAAAGGGTAGTAGATGCTTCTCCACTTGGGTAGTGGCGGTGGTGTTAGTAAAGCCATACCGTAGCCTTCCATCCAGATGGACACACTGGTGTCAAAGTCTCGAATTCGTTCACTTGTGAACCCAAAATAGTTGACAGTGAAATTCTTTTCACGGCGATGAACCATGCCTAACATTCCATTCCAAGATCCGTTCTCGAAGCTGCCCCATTGAAGATCGGGTGACTCACTTGTCATGTGGTAAGTAAAGTTGAGGGAAGAAGTCATCGCATCCAACATCTCTTTCATAACCCCATCACCATCGTCCGGTGGGCCTGTTCGGGCTGGGTGAAGATATGGGTAATCATCCTGCCACGTTCCCAATAGGAACTTGTAACCATTAAATGTCGGAAATCTGTCCACAAACAATTCTCCTTCCATCTTGGTAGTTGTATTTATCATTTGTGACATATCAACATTTTGAACGAAGTCTGTCCTAGCCATACTCATTCCAGTCTTCCATGATCCAAGAGACCGTATCTTGGTAGTGGTTGAGAATGGGTAATATACTAAAGCCTCCACAACCCCAGTGAGTCTGCCAGTCAGCACTTGAAGTAGGACGCAGCGTTGAACATGAGAGATGGCTGTATCGGTCAGGATTTGTCTGGCATCATCACAGCCTAAGTTCAGGAGAAGGAGAAACTTTGGATTCCAGCGAAGATCTTTGGCGACCTCACTTAGGAAAGGTCTTGGGTCGTCTACAAAGACCACCACGTGAACCAGGTGACCACTACCAAGAACCTCCACTGACTGACTCTGAACCCATTTCGTCGCATCAAGGGTTGAACCAAGTTGAACCAGCACTGCAGGTTTGACTCTGAAATTAGGCAATGCCAATACAGCATCAGCTAACCCAGGGTTGTGTGGTACATACAACACCAGTCCTTTGTCTGCCAGAGGACCGCTGGGAGCAATAATTTCGTTAAGTATCTCCACACCACAGCAAGACTGATGATCTTCAGGAACGTGTAGACAAGCAGCAGCCCTAACACTCAACAAGATCACAAGTATTTTCATTGTGATCACCTCGCCAGATATTAGCACAATGGCTCCCGGACCCTCCAGCCTCCCAATATATACTGTAGCCAACACTTTCTCCAACCACCACCAGATGTCTCACCAGCCCTCATCACATGGCTTCTATTATTGACATAACCATTATTTGTCTGTAAAAGTTTTGCACAATTTTGTGAACACACAATCTTGTCCCATAAATTAGTAATATTTATCTACATAATTATATGTACATCAATATCACACACACACACACACACACACACACACACACACACACACTATTGTATACATGTGCATATCTATGACAGGGGACAGACAGGGAGCGGGGGATCATATATACTGAATTAAGTAATTAAAACAAAATTTGTGTGTTATATTGAGGAAGAGATGATATAATTTGTTTATGTGTAGGCCTACGAAGGAGACAAAAGGGAAAGCTGCCTGTAACAAGTGTCTGCTCAAAAGTTAAAAGGGAAAATTATTGTTTGTTGGTGTATAGGAAAGAAGTGTGGTGTGCTTGTTTAGTGTAGTGAAATGAATAGTAGGAGGTGTTTGTGAGAGCTGGCTGGATTACTTTGTGAAGGTGAGACACAAACAGTAACAGTGAGGGAGGCCAGACAAATAAAACAGGAGTTCCAGCAACTTCTCATCACATGCCTATGAGTCCTCCCCTGGGTATTGCCCTGCTCGATTGGTGTCTACTATCTCCCCGGCGAGTTAGTCTCAAGGTAAAGGGTTAAGGAGGTTCCATAATTTCGTTCCTACACTAATATGTTCTGCTTGTCCAAATGATATTGAATATAACTCAACAGCCTTATCACAATGTTCCTAAAACAAATCACATTCAGCTCAGATATACTGTAATTGTAATAATGCGGAAAAGGTTCCAGTTCATCTCAAAACAACGGATGTAATAATATTTCTAATTATTATTATTATCATTATTGTTAGTATCATTATTATTATTGTTATTATTATTTTTATTATTTGCATTATTATTATTATGATTATAATTATTATTATTATTATTACTATTATCATTATTATTATTATTATTATTATTATTAGTAGTAGTAGTATAACTTGTTTTTGTGTTAAGCAACTGGTCTTTCAAAGGAATTCACTAGTGCTGGAAAAGTTGTACCCAAATATATCAGCTCATTTGGACTAACACAAATGTCTGCTAACTTGAGGTCACTAATTACAGCTTGGTAAACAGAGGCATCGGGTGTTAGGAGACATGCCCATCCGTCTCTTCTTTCCAGAGAATCGAACCCAGTCTTCTCTGTGATTGTGAGGCGAGTGTTCTACCAGTGCACCACAGTATAGATTATCTATCTATTCTATTCTATCTATATGCTCAGGCCCAATCCCCATTTTGGGGGTAGCCGACTCAAGACAGAGCAAGAACAGGGAAACCACAAAAACAACAAATAAACACAGATACAAAGCACAAAGTCACACACATCCAGGTCACCCAGGAGAAGACCCAGAGACCAGGGTCACCAAGGTCGCTCCAGCACTCCCCCGGCCCCCGACCACCCGGAGAGGTTCCGATCTCGGCAAGCAGACATGCAGCGGAGCCAAAGCCACAAGCCCTCCCACCACACTTCCAGGCGCACCCTTCATATTAATCGTCTCCCCGGGCCAGGCGCCTGATGGACTATTATCTAGTCCAACTTGTGCCCGACCCCTTACTCCAAATGACCACGTGTTCACTCAACTATTCACAAGCATTCTCCATTCACTCCTGTCCACCACCACTTCCCCTGCCTGATCTATAGTCATTCCTCTATCATCCAAAGCCTTTCTTACACAGTCTCTCCATCTCAATGGGGGTCTTCCTGCCCTTCTATCTCCCCTTGTACCTGACTCACATATTCTCTTTGTAAGCCTTTCATCTCCCATTCGTTCAACATGACCATACCAGCTCAGCACCCTTCTGTCCACTCTGGCTGACAAATGTTCCTGCTGCCCCACTCTCCTACGTATCTCTTCATTCCTCAATCTGTCTCTACGAGTAACTCCACACATACTCCTCAAGCAGCTCATCTCCATCACATCCAGCCCTCTTTTCTCCTTTTTCTTCAGAGCCCATGTCTCAGCCCCATACATCACTGTTGGCACAATTCCTTGATACAGTGCACTTTTTACTTTCACTCCGAGATTTCTCGTCTTCCACATACTTCCCATTGCTCCGAAAACCTTCCTTCCTTCACACACTCTCTGTTTTACCTCCACTTCCATACCTCCACTCCTGCTTATTGTTCCTCTTAGATATTTAAAACACTCTACTTGTTCCAATATTTCCCCATCCAGCCTCACATCTAGATTCACCCTATGCTCTCCCCTATTACACACCATTACTTTACTTTTATTGATGTTCACCTTCAGTTTCCTCCTTCCACAAACCACACCAAACTCTTTGACTACCCGCTGCAGTTTCTCATCAGAATCCGCCACCAATGCTGTGTCATCAGCGAACAGCAACTGATTCAACTCCCAATCTCTACCATTCTTTCCTACTAAACCCAATCCTCTTCCCATAGTTCTCCTTTTCACCTCCCTCACCACACCATCCATAAACATATTAAACAGCCATGGTGACATTACATAACCCTGTCACAAACCTACCTTTACCTCAAACCATTCACTCAACTCACCATTTCCTACTCTCACACATGCTCTGCTCCCTTCATAAAAACTCTTAACTGCTTCTAACAAATTTCCTCCTATTTCATAAATCCTTAACACCTTCCAAATTGCTTCACGGTCCACACGATCATACGCTTTTGCCAAGTCCATAAAAGCCAAAAATATCTCCTTATGCTTCTCTAAATACTTCTCGCATAACTGTCTTACTGCAAACATCTGATCCACGCACCCTCTTCCCCTCCTAAAACCGCACTGTTCTTCTCCTATTGCAACTTCCGTACACATTATTATCCTCTCTATCAACACCCTGCCATACAGCTTTCCAACCACTGACAATAAACTAATACCTCTATAACTTGAACACTCCTGCCGATCTCCCTTCCCCTTGTACAACGGCACAATACATGCACTCTTCCAGTCTATTGGTACCATTGACACAGCAAAGCACACATTGAAAAGTCTCACCAACCAATCTATTATCACATCTCCACCCTTCTTTATACACTCCACATCAATACCATCCAAACCTTCTGCTTTTCCCGCTCTCATTTGTTTCACTGCTTCTTTCACCTCATTTTCCTCAATACTTTCATTCATTCCCTGCCACCTGGGTGGCCTGGGTAACCTATCTCCATCCACCTCTGCTTCAATCACTGTTTCCTAATACAAAGTTTTGTGGCTCCCCAAATAGTCCATAAAACTGTGCAATATGAAACAGGAACATTTCTAAATATAAATTGCATGGCGAACAATGCCAATATATTTGTATATTATATATTTTGCATCGTTGTATTTAAAGTTTATATATCATACAGGTCTTCACTAAATTTGCCTGTTTACTATGTAGACATAATAATCAACTTACCACGATAAGATGTCTGTTATTTGAAGTCCACCCAACCCAACCCAACCATATAATGTTTATCTAATTAATAAAGCAAACAATTGGCCTGTTTTGTGAACAATCCAGCCCAAGCGAAGCAGGCCTCCAAAGTTACTTTGGATACTCGACAACAAACCATGTGCAAGGTGTTAATAAAATAATTGAGAAAACAGATGAGTTCAACAAGACCCTGTATAGGATAATTTTAGATTTTGAAAATGTATTCCCCCCCCCCCCCCCCTCCCCAAGTTTAAAGAGTGATACAGGTACGTAAGAGTATAAAGGTCTTGACACACGGACCTTCAAACAGTTTAATTTATAGGATAAGGGAAAGTCAGATTAAGGGAGAGAGTTCCAGAGCTTACTTGTTGAGTAAAAGAAAGACTGGAAAAATCCGTTCACTCTTTTGTTAGAAATTTGGACATTTGGACTAGAGGGACCCCGGAATATTAGTCTACCGAAAAATGTATACATTTATCACGAACGTGTGTATGTGTGTGTGTGTGTGTGTGTGTGTGTGTGTGTGTGTGTGTGTGTTTTTTTTTTTTTTTTTTTTTTTTATAACTTGATGGAGGTCTAGCGAGGAAACCAAAAGATAAGAAAACAAACAAGTAATAGACCAAACAATAAACCCTACCCCCTTAGCTAGCTGCCTTAAATACCAGCCCCCCACATAGCAGCCGCGTTCCTGGCCTTTACCTGCAGCATAATACGCCACTATAGTCAGTTTATATCCGTCACCGGTACAGTCGCGCTAATAAGTGATGTCTCGGCACCAAGTATGTTTTGATCAATAATTGGTATCATCAATAACTTAGCTTCATTTCTTCATATCGAGTGCATATACAAACATGTTCCTACACTTACCCAACCTATTCAACATCTGACATACATTAATATAGCACAGAGCAAGCCAAACGTAATGAGAGCTGGGACATGACTGATTAGCGCGACCGTACAGAAGTTGGATATGTGGTAGTAAAAAGGGTAAAGGGAGATACTTGGAAGCCTGTTAATTGCTGGAGGCCCTTTTTAAGCTGAATTAAATACACTGCGGTACTGTATAACGGTTAAGGGGTTGTTATTTTATTTATTTATACATGTTTAATTATTACCGGTATATACTGTATATATATATATATATATATATATATATATATATATATATATATATATATATTTGTTTTAGTTTGCTTCCTAGATCTTAATTTAGCTTAAGGGGAGATGGGTCGTTTTTTCTGGTCCCCCTTCTTCCTCATGTTTAGTCCCATTAGTTTTCATATTTTAAGACCTTCGCCCCATTAGTTTGTCAATATTAACACCTTTCGTCCCATTTTTATATCAATATCAAGACCTTTCATGTCATTTAGGTGTCGATTTTTTCCTGGCGAGCGGTAGCGAGCCTGTAATAATTTAAGAGAAACTGGCCTTTGGCCGGAAAATTTTTCTATCGAAAAATGTACACATTTATCTTGAAAGGGGTCTAGGGTGTGTTTTATTAAGCTTGGTGAAGGTCTAGCGAGAAAACTAAAAATAAATTATTTTATATACAGTATATACTGTAAATTATTTTATATACAGTATATACTGTAAATTATTTTATATACAGTATATACTGTAAATAGACCCAAATATAACTACTGTCCCCTTAAAATAACGCCATCCCAAAGATCCCATTTCGATATAAACTGGCAGAAGGCCGGTTCCTCCTAAATTACAGGCTCGCTATTGCTCGCCAGGAAGAAATCGACACCTAGATTCTGGCTATAATATTTCACCCCATTCTCGCTGGTTTTGCCTTCACTGTCTTTTTTTCTTTTTCTTTTTTTCTATGTGAGTGAAGGAGGCAAAAGGCAGAACAGCCTGTAGCGAGTGCCTCCCCCATAGTTGAAAGAGTGACAGGGCCAACATCAAGGGACGCTCGAGCCAAAATGCCTATGGGGGTAGTGCTTGGTTTCGGGTCTATGTATTTATTAATTTATTTATTGTTGAGTTTCCTCGCTAGACCTCCATCAAGCTTAAAATAGCACCCCCCCCCCCCTATAGACCCCCTTTCAAGATTAATTTTTACAATTTTCGGTAGAAAAATGTCCAGGCCGAAGGTCGGTTCCTTCTAAAATTGCAGGCTCGCTATCGCTCGCCAGGAAAAAATCGACACCTAAATGACACGAAAGGTCTTAACATTGACGAAGAAATGGGGCGAAAGGTCTTAAAATCGACAAACTAACGGCACGAAAATCTTAAAACCTAAAAACTAATATGCTAATAATGAGGGAGAAGGGGGTCCATAAAAAGCGAGTACTACCCCCTTAATCCATTCAGTACCAGGGACGTCCTATTCATCCTATTCTGACAACTATCAAAAGATTGTATTCAGCTTAGGAAGGACCCTTAGCAATTAATAAGGCTTCACACTAGCTAAGCCATCCCTCTTAACGACCACAGCTCCTTCCTAAGCTGCATAATATCGTCAAAATATAGCTAGAATAAAATATATCACACGTCGTCAACTCAAAGTAAATTAAAGGAAGATTTGAATTTATATGTTAATTTATTTCTATATTTATCATTTTCGTTAGTTTCCTCCCAAGACCTCCATCAAGCTTAAAGAAATACCCCCCAAGACCCCCCTTCCAGATTAACTTGTACATTTTTCGGTAGAAAAATGTCCGGGTCGAAAGCCAGTTCTTCCTAGATTACAGGCTCACTATCGCCCACCAGGTAAAAATAGACACCTAAATGGAACGAAATTTCTAAATATTATCAAAGAAATGAGGCGAAAGGTCTTAAAATCGACAAACTAATGGGGCGAACCTCTTAAAGTATAAAAACTAAAACATTACTTTGTCAATATTAAGACCTTTCGTGCCATTTAGGTGTCCATTTTTTCCTGACGAGCGATAGCGAGCCTGTAATTTAGGAGGAATCGGCGTTTGGCCGGGACATTTTTCTCATGGAAAATGTTCAAATTTATATCGATAGGAGGCCTTTGAGATGGCGTTCTTTTAAGCTTGATTGAGATCTAGGAAGCAAACTAAAACAAATATATATACCGATAAAAATGTAAAATGAATAAAGAATAAAATTAACGTCCCCTTAACCTATACAGTACCCGTGACGTCCTTTTCACTTTAAGATTATTTTATTCAGCTTAAACAGGAGTTCCAGCAATCATCAGGCTTCGAACTATCTCCCTTAACCCATTTTACTACCACATGTCTTTCTTAAACTGCACAAGATCTCCTAAATATACCCATAATAAAATTAAAAAGACGTCGCCGGTACAGTAGGGCTTAACCCCTTCTATATCGGCGACGTCTGTTACATTTTCTATCTATATATCTATTGCAGGACGCTGTGATTCCCGAAGGGGTGGCCACGAACGAAACCCTCCCATGCACCTCTGCCCCCAATCAGTCGACGCCCCTCTTCACATCCAGCACTGCTTTCACGCATATACTTCTTAACTCCATCCTTCCACCTCTCTATCGGTCTACCTCTCCCTCTCTGTCCTTCCACCTCACTCTCGTTATATTTATCTTAGTAATTCTCTCGCTTCCCATACAATACATTCCGCATGGCCGAACCATCTCAAGGTGTTCCTGTTCACACTTTCCAGTACATTAACTTCCACACCACACTTCTTTCGTACTTCCTCATTCGTCTGTCTATCCCTTCATGTAACTCCACACCACATCTCAAGTAACTGATTTCCACCCCTCTCACTCCCGGTTTGAGTCTCTTCACCAACGTTCATGCTTCGCTCCAGTAAGTCAATGTCGGGATTACCACACTGTCATGCAAGGACTTCTTTACTTCCATGCTGACCACCATATTTCTTGTTACTGCTTTCAGCGTTCCTACAACCCTCTTCCCCTGTTGCACCCTCTCCTGCACTTCTTCATCCATACTCCCATCTTTACTCAACACATTGCCCAAATACTTAAATGAGCTGACATTCTGCATAGCCTGACCGTTCAACCTCACCTCACAATCTGTGGCTGCACCCCTTTCAAAGACCATAACCTTGCTCTTCCCCACATTTACCTTCAGATTCCATTTTTCACACACTGTTCCAAACATATTTACCAGACCTGCAACTCCCATTCACTATCGCTCATCAGAACTGTATCATCGGCAAACAGCAGTACAAGCAACTTCCACTAGTTTCCTTCCCTTATCAGCGGTACACCAACATCCACTGCTCTTCCTTGTATTTCTTTCATGACTCCATACATATATATACTCTATATTGAACAGCCATGGGGACATCACACACCCTTGCTTTAATCCAACATTCAGATCAAAGAACTCACTCTGTTCATTCTCCACATGCACCGACGCTTTTGCACCCTCATGCATGCTCGTCACTGCTTTCAGTAACTTGCTATTTACTCTGTATATTCTCAGTACTTTCCACATACCTTCTCTATCAACTCTGTCATAGGCCTTCTCCAAGTCCATTAAGGCAGCATACAACTTTTGTCGCTTCTCAAAATATTTCTCCACAACAGATTTCAGGGGAAAAATCTGATCTACACATCCTCTTCCCTTCCTAAGCCCGTCCTGCTCGTCATCTACCCATTTCTTCGTTCTCGGTCTCACTCTCTCGATCACTACCCTACTGAACACCTTCCCTACTACGCTTAGCAGATATATTCCTCGGTGGTTACCACACACTCCTCTTTCCCCTTTACCCTTATACAGGAGGACTATTATGGTTGTCTTCCAGTCATCAGGCGCACTTCCCTTCTCCCATGCTAGTTTACACATTTTCCATACCCATTCGATCACTATCTCACTACCATACCTCAGCATTTCCCCACACACTCCATCTACTCCTGATGCTTTCCCCATATTCACTCTTTCCATGGCTTCACACACTTCTGACCTCCTGATCTCCACTTCCTCCTCCACTACATCTCTTCTTCTCCCTCCCATACCCCATCCAACTATGTTTGCTGGCGTTTCATTCCTTATGTTTAACAATTCGTTGAAGTACTCCCTCCATCTCTCGACTCTCTCTTGCTTCTCAGCTAACACTCACCAATTCTTACACCCTTACTGTTTCCCTAGCTACCCCCCCTAACTTTCTTGACCTCTTTCCAGAACAGTTTCTTACACTCCCTTCATTTTACACTTATATTCCTTCCAAATTCCTCATCTGCTCTTTTCTTACTTTCCTTCACTACTCTCTTCACCACTCACTTTTTCTTCAAATACTTCTCTCTGTTCTGTCTCTCCAAATCTTCATTCCCTCTACTACCCAACCACTCTCTATACACTTTCTTCATGTCTTCAACAGCTATATTTACCTCTTCAGTCCACCATGCTGTACCCTTCACTTCCCTCCCTCTTCTCCTTACTCCACATGCCTCCTCACATGCTGCACATATTGCCTCCTTCACCCGTTCAGTCCCAGCGACGGCAGGGAGCCGTCAGTAGATAAATAACTCCCCAGTCCCCGCGACGGCAGGGAGCTGTCAGTAATATACTTTCCTTGTTACTGCCAGTATCAGGCAGTGCCTGGTACCACGACCGTTTGAGCACTGCTCTAGAGTTGGCAACACTTCTCAGCTTATATCCAAGCCTCTGCAGGCTGGGAGAGCCAGTATTCCTCCATCTTTTGAGGTGGGAGGCTGTTATATCTAGCCATTTTGACCACATTGCTTGGGACTGGGGGGGGGGGACTTTTATTACTGTACCCTATTGCACAGTAGGGGCTAAACACTTTGCTCACCTCTTCCACTTCCTCCATACCCTCCAGGTCAAACCTACGTAGTCGTCTCTCTACTGCTCTCTTGAACTCTTCCCTGATCTCCTCCTCCTGTAACCTCTACACCTTCCTCTCGCCTCCCTCCAGCTCTCTTCACCCACTTCTTCTGTATCATAATTTTAGCTACTAGTACATAATGGTCAGACAAACCCCCAATACCCATATGAACCCTAGCATCCAGCACAGAATTCTTCAGTCGTTCATCCACACATATATAATCAATCAGTGCCTTTCGGTCCACTGTCTCACTCCCCCTCCTCCACTACACTTTCTATGTGTACCTGTGTATCATTCTGTGTCGGAAGGTGTTGGCTATCCACAGTAGTAATAATAATAATAATAATAATAATAATAATAATAATAATAATATTAATAATAATAATAATAATAATAATACTAATAATAATAATACTGATACTAACAATAATCATAATAATAATAATAATAATAATAATAATAATAATAATAACTAAAAATATTATTACATCCGTTGTTTTGAGATGAACTGGAATCTTTTCCGCATTATTACAATAATATCTGAGCTGAATGTGATTTGTTTTAGGAGCATTGTGATATGGCTGTAGTGTTTTATTCAATATTTTATAGGAATTTTAGGTCATCTGGACAAGCAGAATATGTTAGTGTAGGAACGAAATTATAAAACCGCCTTTACCTTTATACTAACTCGCTGGGGAGATAGTAGACACCAATCGAGCAGGACAATGCCCAGGGGAGGCCTCATGGGCATGTGATGAGGAGTTGATGGAACTTCTGTTTTATTTGTCTGGCCTCCCTCACTGTTTCTGATTGTGTCTCATCTACACAGAGAGAAATCCAGTCAGCTCTTACAAACACTACACTAAACAAGCACACCAATTTTGTTTCCAATATACCAAAAACAAAAAAACAAAAACATATATTTTCACTCTTAACTTTGGGGCAGACACTTGTTAGAGGTAGCTTTGCCTTTTGTCTCCTTCGTACACATAAGAAAAAAAATAGCATCTCTTCCGCAATATAACACAATGTTTTTGTTTTAATTACTTCATTCAGTATATGCGATCTCCCTCTCCCTGTCTTTACCATATAGATATGCACGTATTTATAATATTGTGTGTGTGTGTGTGTGTGTGTGTGTGTGTGTGTGTGTGTGTGTGTGTGTGTGTGATATTGTTGTGCAATATATAATTGTATAATTACCGTATGTAGATAAATATTACTAATTAATGGTACAAGATTTTGTGGTATTTTAAACCGATTATCAATGCAGATAAGAAAACGTGCACAAAATTGTCGTGCAAAACTTTTACAGATAAATAATGGTTATGTCAATAATACATGCCATGTGATGTGGGCTGGTGAGACATCTGGTGGTGGTTGGAGAAAGTGTTGGCTACAGTATAAATTGGCAGGCTGGAGGGTCCGGGAGCCATTGTGCTAATATCTGGCGAGGTGATCACAATGAAAATACTTGTGATCTTGGTGGGCGTCAGGGCTGCTGTTTGTCTTTTTATTCCTGAAGATCATCAGTCTTGCTGTGGTATGGAGTTACTTAACGAAATTATTGCTCCTAGCGGTCCTCTGGCAGACAAAGGACTGGTGTTGTATGTACCACACAACCCTGGGTTAGCTGAGGCTGTGTTGGAATTGTCTAATTTCAGAGTTAAACCTGCAGTGCTGGTTCAACTTGGTTCAACCCTTGATGCGATACAATGGGTTCAGAGTCAGTCAGTGGAGGTTCTTGGTGGTGGTCACCTGGTTCACGTGGTGGTCTTTGTAGACGACCCAAGACCTTTCCTAAGTGAGGTCGCCAAAGATCTTCGTTGGAATCCAAAGTTTCTCCTTCTGGTGAACTTAGGTTGTGATGATGCCAGACAAATCCTGACCGATACAGCCATCTCTCATGTTCAACGCTGCGTCCTACTTCAAGTGCTGACTTGCAGGCTCACCGGGGTTGTGGAGGCTTTGGTATATTACCCATTCTCAACCTCTACCAAGATACGGTCTCTTGGATCATGGAAGACTGGAATGAGTATGGCTAGGACAGACTTCGTTCAAAATGTTGATATGTCACGAATGATAAATACAACTACCAAGATGGAAGGAGAATTGTTTGTGGACAGATTTCCGACATTTGATGGCTACAAGTTCCTATTGGCAACGTGGCAGGATGATTATCCATATCTTCACCCAGCCCGAACAGGCCCACCGGACGATGGTGATGGGGTTGCGAAAGAGATGTTGGATGCAATGACTTCTTCCCTCAACTTTACTTACCACATGACAAGTAGGTCACCCGATTTTCAATTTGGCAACTTCGAGAACGGATCTTGGAATGGAATGTTAGGCATGATTCATCGCCGTGAAAAGAATTTCACTGTCAACTATTTTGGGTTCACAAGTGAACGAATTCGAGACTTTGACGCCAGTGTGTCCTACTGGATGGAAGGCTACGGTATGGCACTACTAACACCACCGCCACTACCCAAGTGGAGAAGCATCTACTACCCCTTCATGCCGAGGGTGTGGGCGGCTATGGCTGGTACTCTTGCTTTGGCTCTGCTGGCATTCAATTTCCAGGTAAGACCAAATACTGGATGAATGTGTATTTAATTTAATGTTCTGTTATAATATTTGTTATATAATGAATGGATACAAGATATAGCATCTAAATAATATGACACATGGATTTCTTTATTACTACAGGGACGCATAGCCGGTGAGAGTTTGAGCATATCGGTGAGCGAGACTTGGTTGCCTTTGGTACAACCAATGGTGAGCCACGCTTTACCAAGCATACCAACAGTAAGGTGGCAGCGGGTGTTCCTGGCCACCTGGATCATGGCTTGTGAGATCCTCACCACCGCCTACACCGCCAACCTCATCGCCTTCCTCACCCTCCCACTCTTCCCGGAGCGATTACAGACTGTTACAGAATTGGCAGAAAGCAAGTACAGGCAAGTTCTCCGACAGTTCGAAAACAGTGTTAGCAGTATCACGAGTCTGCACATACCTCTCGAAATAAGGCTTAGGCTCAATTCATAAGTCTTCTTTTTACCCCGCTAACATTTATGTAACCATCAACATGTTTCCCAATTTCAACAGAATAACGATGTGGGATTATGGTGACTTTATACCAGGAGCCTTAAAGGCATCAACGGACCCTCACCATCAGGCCCTCGCAGACAAACTTGACCTGTACCCCTACACGTCCACTGCTACGGCTGCTATCTCTCGTTTAAAAGATGGTACACACTCCTTCAGTACAAGCATCTCCTATTTAGTTCTCCATCTTTATATTTCTCACCAGGTTTGTTGTTGTTTCTTAAAGATTGTGGTTAATAGCATTAGCATTCCTTGTAAATGAATTCACTGAGCTACCATCAACTATATCCTATCTTGTAATATGACATTGATATAATGTAGATACAAGTGATTACGTGGATTTAAAATCAAATAGATTAGATTTTTTTCTTCTATAATCCAACTTACTCCCTCTAGGGCATAGTCTGAGAGCCTGTACATTCAACCGCTGTAGCCCATGAGGTCTCGTTCCAGTCTAGGGAGTGAGACATGTGCTTCACTGTTGCACCCTCTAGATTCAGACCCTCACTCTCAGAACGCCACCTATTGAGCAATTAACTCACGAGGCAATTACCCCCTGCACCATATTTTGAATATGGGAATATTCATACAGTGCTATTTAATCAGGGAACAATGAGCGTATATTTTCGGCACTTCGGTGGGCTTTGTGTCTAGATCAAAGCTTAAGCAACATGATGGGGTCATGTTTACTAGAAGATATCAAAACGTTTTCCAGAACATTTGGATCTACTACATGTATCACCATAGAGGGTTTTAGTATATATTTAAGATAACATTCTCTGATTATGCTGACTTAAGACGCTAAGTTTAAATGCTCTGGACCACCACCTTCCACTCTTACTATTAATTGCTGGACCATTCGTGGCCTTTTCTCCAACTTCCACTCTGTGGAACACCACCTCTCCCCTGCCAACCCTGATCTTCTCTTTTTCACTGAAACTCAGTTGTCTGGGACTATTGACAGCAAACCACTCTCTGTATCCTCCTACTATCTCTATCCTCAGTTTCAAGCCAAAGGTGGATGTTGTGTATACTGAATATGTACGTAACAATCTTGCTTTCTCTCGTTTTCCCAATTTTGATTCTTCTGAATTCTCAACTCTCTGGCTAAAGCTTTCTTGTCACTTCCAAGCTAAATATTTCTGCGCTGTTTATCTCTCCCCTATTTCTACTTACTATCCAAAATTCTTTGACTATCTAACTTCTAAAGTGGAAAACATTATATCCATCTCTCCTTTCGCGGAAATCTCCATCTTAGGAGATTTCAACGTTAATCACTGCCAATGGCTCTCCTTTCTTTCCACTGACCAACCTGGTGAACAAGCCTACATCTTTTCCATCCTAAATGACCTAGAGCAGTTAGTCCAGCAACCGACCCGTATCCCGGATCGCTTCGGAGATTGGCCCAACATTCTTGACTTATTTCTAACCTTTAATCTTTTTATTATACTGTAAATCTTTTCTCTCCTTTGGGCTCTTCCGACCATAAACTTATCTCTGTCCCCTGTCCTATATCTCCGGTATGGCCACCCGATCCTCCCAGCCGGCGGTGCTTGTGGCACTTTGGCACTACCGACTGGGAGACTCTTCTTTGGCAGTACTTCTTTGATTTATCATGGTATGACTTCTGCTTCCATGGCCGGGGGCCCTCGGAGAGTGCTGAACACATTACTGGGGTAATCCTCTCAGGCATAAAAGCGTACATTCCATTTTATTTCTCTCAGTCTAATGCAAAAAGAATCTTGGTTTACTCACGCTTGTTCTACTGCTGTCCGCAATAAGGAGGAAGCAAACAAACGGTACCGTTGCCTTCAAACTCAAGATTCTCATGCTTCCTATGTGGTCACCCTTCTTTGAATGAGAGTGAACTTCAGCAATAAGGGAAGACGTTAGAGGAGAGACAGAGACGGAAGAGTTTGCCTAGGCAGGGAGTCAGCACAGTTTTTGAGTACTACAGAAGGAACGCCGTCAGGTCCATACGCCTTCTTAGTATTAAGCCCAGAGAGGGTGGAAAGTACATCCTTGGAAGAGATTATGATGTTAGGCATAAGTAGGAGAGGGAGGATTAGCACCGGAATCATCCAAAGTGGGGTTTGTAGAGAAAGTGTTAGCAAAGAGTTCATCTTTGTCAGAGGAAAAAGTGACGGTAGTGCCGTCAGGGTGGAAAAGAGGAGGGAAAGAGGAAGAAGATAAATTGTTGGAGAGGTTTTTGGCTAGATGCCAGAAGGCTTGGGAAGAGCTAAAGTTGGATAGTTCAGTGCATATATTATTGATGAAAGAATGTTTGGCGAGTCGAAGAACAGATTTGGCTTGATTCCAGTCAGAAACATAGGAAGTATGAGATTTTTTAGTTTTCATTTAGGATAGAAAAGATGTAGGGTTGTGCACCAGGTTTGTCAGTGGAAAGAGAGGAGAGCCATTGGCATGGTGAACGTTGAAATCTCCTAGGATGGGGATTTCTGCGAAAGAGAAGAGATGGATGGAATGTGCTACACTTTAGAAGTTAGATAGTCAAAGAATTTTGGATAGTCAGTAGAATTAGGGGAGAGATAAACAGTGTAGACATATTTAGTTTGAGAGTGACAAGAAAGCTTTAGTAAGAGAGTTGAGAATTCAGAAGAATAATAGTTGGGAACACGAGAGAAAGCAAAATTGTTGCGCACATATATGCAACATCCACCTTTGGCTTGAAACTGAGGATAGAGATAGTAGTAGGATACAGCGAAAGGTTTACTGTCAGTAGTCCAAGACACCTGAGTTTCGGTGAGAAAGAGAAGATCAGGGTTGACGAAGGAGAGGTGGTGTTCCACAGAGTGGAAGTTAGAGGAAAGGCCACAAATGTTGCAGAAATGAATAGTAAGAGTAGAAGGTAGTGGTCCAGAGCAGTTTGGCGAGTCGTTGCCAGGGGTCAGACCAATGGGGGCCTATATGTTATACTTTCCAGGTATATAGTACCGGTATATAAGTTCGCTACCTCACAACAATTCTCATTCACTTTCCTGCCACTGAAGAAGTACCAAGATATACACACACTCGTTCTGGTTAAGTACTGTGTACATGAAATCCTGTATTACCACCTAAAATGACTTTAAGAGAGATCATCAGATAACTTCATATGGAAGGCAAGAATGCTCTCAGAAAAGATAGAGAAGAAGCTCTGCAACAAGTAACTTGCCATAACCTTCAATGAAATATGCTTGAGAGAAAATCTCCTGCCCAAATGTACAAAGAATATATATACCTGTATATATATATATATATATATATATATATATATATATATATATATATATATACAGTATATATATATATATATATATATATATATATATATATATATATATATATATATATATATATATATATATATATATATATATATATATAAAACTCGCTAGGAAAATTGAAACAATGGAACACCAAGCTTTCGTCTATTCTCTCAAGACATCTTCAGGGTATTACCCTGAAGATGTCTTGAGAGAATAGACGAAAGCTTGGTGTTCCATTGTTTCAATTTTCCTAGCGAGTTTTACTACTTAATTTGATCACACGTATTTGTGATTTTACCTCCATATATATATATATATATATATATATATATATATATATATATATATATATAATACATTTTAATTAAGTATTTATATTTCCCCCAGGTGCGTAACTTCTACTTGCTACGAGAGCAGCTGTTCCCTGTTCACCTGTGTTGGTACTTCCAGAAGAACACACCCTGGAAGTATAGGTTTGACCGAGGCCTGCAGGGACTGGTGGAGGCAGGCCTTGTTCCTTACTACCTCAAGGTAATATATCCAGTATAGTCCTAGTAGTACAGTCAGAAGCGAGCAGAACATTAACTATTGGACAAGGAGGATATGTTAAGAGTCCTGATATCAGTGTATACAATTATTAATAATGTAGTGAAGTTAACTATCCTACGATATTCACTTCTTTTATGATTTATGTTTATCTTGTAGCTCATTAAATTGAACAACTCAAACAGGCTAAAATTATTTTAAGACTCACATTATATATATAATTCCAATATATATATACGTCTACATGTTTGTATGTGACTCTGGCTTTACGCATTCCAAATTGTCTTTCCTTTTCGATTTATTTTATGCCTCATGTTTCCTCTTGACTTACAGTATTTCTTTTTGTACTTCTCTTATATCTTCCTCTTTCATATTATTTGTGGTATTCAATCTTTTCTAATTTTTGCTTTTTCTTACCCATCAACAGATGAAAATTGCTGACTTCATGGGGCTGAACTACGAACTTGAACAAAAACTCGCCTCCAAGGAGCGGGAGGCCCTGATAGCTCTCACTATGGAGCACGTACAAGGGGCCTTTTTCTTATGGCTTTTGGGGCTGGGAACGGCCATCGAGATCTTTCTGATTGAGATATTTGTTTGGCCACGATTTTGCGAAGATTAGACTAAATACTGTGGTCTACAAGATTCTCCACTCAACGTTCTTCTCGGGGGAAGTGATCCTGAAAGGAAACCGACGTAGTCATCTAGCAGTAGTCGATCCCTTTGAAATACACAGAAAAAATGTCAACACGCCTATTATGCTAGAGCAGCTAGACAATGCCTTAAAGGTGAACTACACGGGTTGAAAGAAAAAACGAAATTTACTACAGGGTCATAACTTGGCATGAATATACTGTAATTTGCATATGGGCAATATCGATATAATTCCATTAAACTCCTGAAAAAAATACTAGTTTATAACGCCATTTGGCATCTCGGCTGTCAGTTGGGAGAGTAACAGCTGATTCGTGTGACGACAATATGTAAACATGGGATACTTGCCTCTTTCACACACGCTCGTGGACAGGTCTGTTTTTCTTGATTAGTACCTTTCAATTCAATACTCAAGCTCTGCAAAACATCGAACAAGGTCCTGAAGATGTGGTGCACATCAAGAAATAATCCAATCTCGCCAACAATAAACATACAAGCAGTGTTTTTTGAGTGTTTATCCTGGTCCAGAGTCGAGGGAGGTCGCTTGTAAGACCTATTTCTTAATGATATTATCGTTTTTTGTTAATTTTATATATCACAGTCCCTTGACCAGATAGTGGTGAAGCAATTGTTGAGTTGTAAACATGAATACAAAAGGAGTACAACGTCACAATGTAGTAGTTGTAATGAAACAGTACACGATCGATGTACTTACATTACTAGCAGAAAAGAAGTGGAATGCGATAAATGTAGGGAAATAGCTATTAAGGGTCCTAAAATCATTTGTGAAATATGTGAATCACTCATAACAAGAAAACAAAGGATCATAAACTGTGTTAAGTGTAAAACTGTAGCTCACATGAAGTGCATCTCTAAGAAGACCAACAGTGAAGAACGGGAATTCCTATGCAACATATGTGCCTTGCATTCATTACCGAATATTAATGTAAATGAACCAATTAGTATTAACAACTCAGAATCCAGCCAGGACACATTCAAAATCAAAGATGAATACAGAGTGTTCACCAACAAAGGGCTCCATCTTATCCACATTAACGCCAGATCAATGTACCATAAATTGTCAGAATTAAACTTGTTAGCTCAAAGCTTCAATAATTGCAATCACAGAAACCTGGCTGGATTCAAGTATAAACGATGGTGAAATAAACATTCAAGGTTTCAATATGGTTAGGAATGATCGCAATAGGCATGGGGGAGGAGTATGTCTGTATGTAAAAAACAACCTCACACACACAACCAGGACCGACCTCCATGTAGAAAATCACGAAGCTCTGTGGATCGATCTACGCCTGCCGAGGACAAGACCCATCACAATTGGGGTATGCTATAGGCCACCAGACGACACACAATTCTTGACCAAATTTGAACGAACGTTGTCATCGCTAGACCCTCGGAATGAATCCATCATACTAGGGGATTTTAACCTGTGTTACAAACAACGAAATGATAGGCTTGTACGAGAATATAGGCATATACTGACAATGCACAATCATAAACAACTCATCACAACCCCCACACGTATCTCTGAGAACACTGCCACAATAATAGACCACATAAACTGTAACAGAGAGGACAAAATATCCCAATCAGGGGTTATACAGACTGGGATAAGTGATCACTTCGTCACATATTGCACACGAAAAACCACAAAAATTACCCTAGAGAATCACAAGATTATCAAAACAAGGTCACTCAGAAACTACAATAAAGAAACATTTCTGGACATTTTATGGAATACAGACTGGTCTCCAGTGTTTGGAAGTACAAACGTTAATGACGCATGGGTTGGCTTCAGAACCATCATCACAAACATTCTAGACGAAATAGCTCCTCTGAAAGACATACGAATTAAAGCAAGGTCAGACCCATGGATCAACAATGACATACTACACCATCTGGAACACAGAGACAATCTGTTAAAAAGGCTAGCGAAACATAGACAGGATCAAGGTCTGAAACATGAGTTCAACAGGGCCAGGAATAAACTAAGTAGGAAAATAAAATCAGCGAAAACTAATTATTTTCACAATAAGGCAGAGGAATATCAGAATAACCCAAAGAAACTATGGAGGCACCTAAAAACAACAGGCTACAGCAACAAGACAAGGGATTCGTCTAACACTAATATTGCTCTCACCATTAATGATCAGATTTGCCACGATAAACGACAAATTTCAACCTACTTCAACTCCTTCTTCACCTCCATAGCAAACACACTTGCACAGAACCTACCTCAACCTCTCAATAAATACACGACAACAACGGCCACCTTTCGAAATTTCTACAGAGATAAAGACATACACCCAAACACATTTGGATTGCAAAATGTTACACCAAAATACACTTTTGACGAGCTGTCTAACCTAAATGTACATAAAAGCACAGGACCAGACAAAATTCCTGCCAAATTTCTACGAGATGGAGCCATTGGTATAGCAGGCCCCCTAACTCACATCATCAACTTGTCAATTAACACCAACACTGTACCTGCTGAACTGAAGGAAGCTATTGTAACCCCTCTATTCAAGAAAGGAAATAAACTAGAAGTTGGTAACTACAGACCAGTTAGCATATTATGTATTGTATCTAAAATCCTTGAAAGAGCGGTATACACCCAAATTGAACACTACCTCAAACAAAATGATCTATTCTATAAGTTTCAATCAGGTTTCAGATGCATGTACTCGACAGACTCCTGTCTCATCCACTTAACGGATCACATTCGTAAAGAAATGTCTAAAGGTAACTACACCGGTATGGTTCTTCTTGATCTACAAAAAGCGTTTGACACAGTAGACCATGATATCCTATGTAATAAACTACAAGCAATGGGCATAGGATCTGTGAACTGGTTTAAATCTTATCTTAGTGGTAGAACCCAAAGAGTCAAAATTGATGATAATATATCTGATCCTATGCCAATTAACTGTGGGGTCCCGCAGGGAAGCATCCTTGGTCCCTTACTCTTTCTCTGTTATGTGAACGACATGGAACTGAGCGTCTCATGTAAATTATTACTGTATGCAGACGACAGCGTGCTCCTGGTTTCAGGAAAAGACCCAATAAGTATTGCCGCTTCACTTTCCAAAGAACTAGAATCATGTAGTGAATGGCTAGTGGACAATAGACTATCTCTTCACCTGGGCAAGACGGAAGCCATCTTATGTGGAACAAAACGCAAACTGAAAGACATTGTGGGCTTCTCGGTCAACTGTAATGATATTCCTATAACAACAGTGTCACAAGTTAAATATCTCGGACTAAAACTGGACGCGAGTTTGTCAGGTGAAACAATTTTGGAATCTATCCTGAGTAAGTGTAGAGCACGTATAAAATACCTGTATAGACAGGTGGGATGCTTGCCCGCGGCGACCAAAAAGACCCTCTGCCAAGCGCTTGTTCAATGTCATTTTGACTATTCTGTGTCATCCTGGTACTCTGCATCATCTAAATCAGCACAGCACAAACTTCAGGTCACTCAAAATAAAATGGTTAGGTTCATGCTGAACCTAGGACCCAGATCACATGTTGGCCAGGAACAACTTCAGTCACTAGGTATGCTCAATGTCGCTGACAGGGCCAAACAAATCAGGCTCACTAATGCCTTCAAAATTTTCTATGACAGAGCTCCAGAGTACCTAAAGAATGATTTTGTTAAAGCAAATGAGAGGAGTGGACATAATACAAGAAACAGGATGTTTAATTTTAAGGTCCCGAGAATCCAAGGACAGGGTAAGCAAACATTCTTCTTCACCGCCATCAAAGACTGGAACGACCTACCCCAGTCAGTCCGTGAAAAGAGAACACTGTATTCCTTCAGACGTAGCCTGAAGGAACACCTGAACCGGACAGCTGCGAGAAGGGAGCACCAAGCTTATGTCTACTACTAAATGCGACATAAGAGATAGACAAACCAAACTGAAATGATTACTGATTACGGATTACTGATATTTACTATAGGATGTAAGGTATCTTAAAATAACCCCCTAGAAATACTTTCTCTAAAGTATCTATTTCTTTATCCTCCCCATTTTCCCCAGCTAACCTAATCCCACAAGGACCCCAATGGAAATACGCCTAACGGCCTTATTGGGCTATCCTTAGTTGGAATTATGCAAGGCTGGTACATGTCATATTTGTAACAAACTATGTGGTACCAACTCTGTAAATTGCTAACTGAATAAATATTATTATTATTATTATTATTATTACAATTTGTAAGAGTTTATCACATAAATAAAGACCACAGATTCTCCCATTTCCCATGTCGAGTGTTCTTGCTATTGACATCCGTGACGTCATGGTAAACACGCCAGTTCTCGTCACATAAAATAACTTAGATAACCTATGTTTCTATGTTGTTGTTGATGAAAGTTCTTCAGTATCATAAACATAAAACCAAGCAGATCCCACTGGACATTGTAGTTTGAATAGGTTTCATTCCTGGAATTCACCTTTAAACCGTAATTTGTTGCTTAACACGGCAAAGGCTAGACTATGTTGTAGGATCCATATTTCCAGAATACTATCGTTCTGATGGTCGATGGTTCGATCCCCACTGAGAGACTAGAAACATTTAGTGGCTCACGTGTATTTGTGATATATTCTCAATATTTGTAACTCTCATGCTTTGTGGGTTAGAATTAAATGAAATCAATTTCAACCCGAGTTGCGTCGGGACACTCAAAAATCCGTGTATGGTATTCTGGAAATATGGATCCTACAACTAGGTTTGAATTGAAATATATTCGCCTAGTGGGTTTCCCTTCTCCCTAACATAAATAGGATAGAAGGCTGAGTGTCTTTTAGACTGCCGTGGTGTAATTGATTAAGCGTCGGCTATCGTTCTGATGGTCGATGGTTCGATCCCCACTGAGAGACTAGAAACATTTAGTGGCTCACGTGTATTTGTGATATATTCTCAATATTTGTAACTCTCATGCTTTGTGGGTTAGAATTAAATGAAATCAATTTCAACCCGAGTTGCGTCGGGACACTCAAAAATCCGTGTATGGTATTCTGGAAATATGGATCCTACAACTAGGTTTGAATTGAAATATATTCGCCTAGTGGGTTTCCCTTCTCCCTAACATAAATAGGATAGAAGGCTGAGTGTCTTTTAGACTGCCGTGGTGTAATTGATTAAGCGTCGGCTATCGTTCTGATGGTCGATGGTTCGATCCCCACTGAGAGACTAGAAACATTTAGTGGCTCACGTGTATTTGTGATATATTCTCAATATTTGTAACTCTCATGCTTTGTGGGTTAGAATTAAATGAAATCAATTTCAACCCGAGTTGCGTCGGGACACTCAAAAATCCGTGTATGGTATTCTGGAAATATGGATCCTACAACTAGGTTTGAATTGAAATATATTCGCCTAGTGGGTTTCCCTTCTCCCTAACATAAATAGGATAGAAGGCTGAGTGTCTTTTAGACTGCCGTGGTGTAATTGATTAAGCGTCGGCTATCGTTCTGATGGTCGATGGTTCGATCCCCACTGAGAGACTAGAAACATTTAGTGGCTCACGTGTATTTGTGATATATTCTCAATATTTGTAACTCTCATGCTTTGTGGGTTAGAATTAAATGAAATCAATTTCAACCCGAGTTGCGTCGGGACACTCAAAAATCCGTGTATGGTATTCTGGAAATATGGATCCTACAACTAGGTTTGAATTGAAATATATTCGCCTAGTGGGTTTCCCTTCTCCCTAACATAAATAGGATAGAAGGCTGAGTGTCTTTTAGACTGCCGTGGTGTAATTGATTAAGCGTCGGCTATCGTTCTGATGGTCGATGGTTCGATCCCCACTGAGAGACTAGAAACATATATATATATATATATATATATATATATATAATATTATATTGTATATAGTCATAGGGCCTCGTATTTGTTTGTGTATTATATTCCTTTGAGCAAAACAATTTTATAGTTATTATTTGTGGTGCTGGAATGCTAAGTAGGAGGCTGAAATGGTTCTATTATTTAATGAATTATGTCAAATTCTAGCCTCAGATAATTTGTATATGAGTTAGAAAGCATATTATATTTTATAATAATTGTTAACAGAAACATTTCTTCATGTTTTCCTAAGGTTTGCTACAAATTGGTTTCATCTGTTGTACATGTCTTCAGATGTTTCCAACCTGATATTGTAAATTGAAAATGCTTGCTGGATAATTATATAATTTGTGTTGTAGTTAATATTTATAATATATTTTTTTTAGAAACATTATTTAAGTAAGTGATTACAATTACACTTATATATATATATATATATATATATATATATATATATATATATATATATATATATATATATATATATATATATATACATTATCACTACTGTCATGTAGGTTTCAAATAATATACTTGCAGTGGATATAATAATGTCACATGAATTTTAGGAGGCAACGGTATGCCCTGGGGTTATTTGAGAGGTAAAGCCGGCTCTCATATACCCATGTCAGGCAGAACAACACTGTTTACAGCATTCTTAGGTCACATTGTATTAGGTTATGTGGTTGACCTGATGTGGCTTCACATGGCAGTCACTGAGCTTGGGGTAGAGAGTTTTAAGGTATACACTTGAGCATCAGATTTCAAGCTGTCAATATCGGTTATAGAGAGTTCTATTATCCCTAATGACCCATTGGGAAATAGACTCTACTCTGCATATTACAACTAACACTTTGTTAATGTATTCAAAGTTCCTGCATATCAAGGTTTGTTCCTGAATAAATATCCTGTGGCTGGTTATCCTGATTATAAGTTCGCATTGCCTATACTAATTATGGTAAGGGAATGGTGGCGGCGAATTATATCTACCAGAATAATATCTACCCGAGTCTACAATCAACCAAGTCTACTACAAATAACTAACAATAACCTACACACTCATCTCCAGTCTGGTTATTAGAGAGGGTTATTAAGGGGGGATGGTTCACTTTTTGGGCGATTTTTGCATGTATTCATTATTTTCTAGTTTCCTCCCCAGACCTCCATCAAATTGAAAACAAACATCTACTAGATCCCCCTTCTAGATTAATTTGTAAATTTCCCGGCCGAAGGCCGGTTCTTCCAACATTACAGGCTCACTATTGTTCGCCAGGGAAAAAATAGACACCTAAATAGCACGAAAGGTCTAAATATTGACGAAGAAATGGGGCGAAAGGTCTTAAAATCGACTAACTAATGGGGCAAACATCTGAACATCTGAAAACTAATGGGGCTGAACATGAGGGAGAAAGTGGTCCAGAAAACCGGCCCATTAAGAAGACCTATTTACATTGCTTCAATTGAAAACAAAAACAAAATCAGTTCCACAAAGGGACTCCAACCATTGTCACCCTGGGCCTTTTGTTCATCAGATACGATTGTTGGTAGAAGGTTATTTGGATTTGGTAAATATTGGAAAGTATCAGTCATATTCAAATGTATTCTGGCTCTATCTGTGTCATTTTATCCCTATTCAAATGTAATCTTGCTATATCTGTGTCTTTTTATCCCTATTGATTGTATTCATGCATAAATATATTGTTGAAGCGGCTAGTCATATATTTACTTTGCAGTGGTCAGAAGAGAAGAAAAGTACTTTATAAAACGTATACAGTATATATTTTTTTTTTATAAGGTTGAATAACCTTATGAATTAATTTCATCTGCGGGAAATCCCCAACTGTAATGAATTCTACAGCACTAAGCCACGAAGACTATATAGCACTGGAAACTGTTGTAGCATAGCCGAGATTCGAACCCACGCGGCTAGTCGTCACCAACATAGCGCGTAGAGCCTTAGCCCGCTAGGCCACGACAGCACCTATAAAACGTATAAGGGAATTTTATTTGAAATTATTTTGAAATTATTACAAGATAAGTTATGATTCAATTTCGATTCAAGTAGGCTATCATATTTTCTAACCATTCTTATGATCATTATCAATGAATTTAGTATAAAATAAAATAATAAAATGGAGTATGCACCAGCCACGTGAGCCAGTTCTATTCACACTACCTTATATCGGAATCTACCCAGAACAATAACCTACAATATAAAATACCACACCTCACCTATCATCATTACCTAAACAATTGTATTGCTACCCTGGAACTCTCTCCCTCAAGCAATCTTTCCTTCATACTATGACTTAGACCGCTTTAAACTTCGTGTGTCCAGGCGTTTGGACGCCAACGTCCCTTGAATTTGGCTCTCTGTCACTCTTTAGGCTTTGGGAGAGACACGGACACAGGCAGCCTGCCTTTTGTCTCTTTCATTCACATGAGAAACAAATACAATGAATAAACATAACAAGCAAAGTGGAATATTCCCCAGCCATAAGCTAGTTATCCAGGAGCCCAGACAGGTTTATTTAAGTTTTTAGCATCGACAGGTTTGATGGTTATTTCTTATAAAATAATGTTTAGTTTATGGAACTACAGTAAGCGTCTACAAATGACTACTGGTCCATTGTCTTGCAATATACTATATTGTGCTCATAGTCCATGAGTCAACCAACATTGGTGGTTACCCTTACCATTCCCGGGGACGATTATATACAGTGGTGTTTGTCAAAGCTCTACAATTATTAAAGGGGTACTTCTTGTTTTTTGGTCTATGTATTTATTTATTCATTATTTTTTTAGTTTCCTCGCTAGACCTCCATGAAGCTTAACAAAAAAAAAAAAATATATATATCAGACCCCCTTTCAAGAAAAATGCGTACATTTTTCGGTAGAAAAATGTCCCGGCCGCTGGCCATTACGTTACAGGCTCGCTCTCACTCGCCAGGAAAAAAAAAAATTACACCTGAATTGTAAGAAATGTCTTAATATTTACAAAGAAATGGGGCGAAAGGTATTGAAATCGCCAAACTAATGAATCGAACGTCTTAAAATCTCAAAACTAATATGCTAAACATGAGGGAGAAGGGGATCCAGAATAAGCGACTACCTTAATATTCAAGCAGATGATTTCCACGCCCTCCCCAGCTACCGACGGGCATCTACCCTTGTTACTCCCCTTCCAGCGCTTTTGGCCCCTCTCACCGTCCCTACAGCCCTCCAGCAAGCTACCCCCAGACACCACTACCAATTGCATTCTTCAACCCGAACTACTGCCAACTAGAACCCAGTTTCACTCCCCTTAGCTCCTACCCCCACCTCTAGGCCAATTAACTCGCCTTGACCTGACCGACCAACCGACGACAGACTCCTCCCACCTCCGCGACGCTCGCCTATACAGTATAATACCCCGGGACCTCATCCCCTCCATCAATTCTCTGCTGAAGATGAAATTAGAAAATTCCGAAATGTCCAGGCTAAACTTCGGACAGCTAGGCTACTCCAACTTATCAACGAAGATCAGAGGAAGACTGTACGAACTATTTAACAGTGAAATAAAAAACTTAATAATTGTGAAATTGTTGTTTGTTTAGCCTTGTGTGTCTCAAAGACTATAATTATATATATATATATATATATATATATTGTACGGTCCAGACAACACTTCCTCCCAAAATGTTCAATGTTAAAAAAAAATGGTTGACAATTGATATAACTTGCAAGATATCATAGTGTACCCTCTGAAACATCAACATAGCTGATTTTACCCTTGAAACTGACAACAAAGTCGACAGCAACAAAAACAGTAGTTCATTGTTATCGTGTCTAGTATACCCCTTCAACTCTCAGCCTGCTGCCTGTCGCCATACAACTGTCACTTGTAGTCATATCTCTGCCCCTGCTGAGACTAACTCTGGAAGTATAGTAGGTTTGACCGAGGCCTGCAGGGACTGGTGGAGGCAGGCCTTGTTCCTTATTACCCCAAGGTAATGTCTACAGTTCCTCTAGTACTGTCAGAAGCTGGCAAAACATAAACTATTGGAAAAGAAGGTTATATCGAAGTCCTGATATCAGAGTATAAAATATAATGTAGTGAAAATAATTTCCTAAGATATTCACTACTTTATGTTTATCTTGTAGCTCATTAAATTGAATAACCCAAATAGGCTAACATTTATTTTAAGACTCATAGTAGATATCAAATTCCAATATACAGTATATATATTCTATATATATATAGGGGAGGTGTGGTGGAGTGGTCTTGCCACTGGCCTGGTAATCCAAAGGTCCCGGGTTCAAATCCCGATGTATCAATGGGAAGATATTATTGGGATGGAATTTGTGCTGTACCTAGTATCAGTGCATTACCACAAAGCCCACCGAAACGTCAATAAAATACCCTCATTGTTCCCTGATTAAATAGCACTGTATGAATATTCCCATATTCAAAATATGCTATAGGGGTGCAATGCC